>JAIFGZ020000406.1:0-104695 GCA_019925245.2 Oryza australiensis
AAGAATGGCAAACTTAGGGTGTGCATCGACTTTAGAGATTTGAACAAGGCTACCCCCAAAGACAAGTATCCCATGCCTATATAGATTTGCTAGTGGATGCCACTTACGGCCAAAAAAATCATAAGTTTTATGGATGGCAACGCAGGTTATAATTAGATCTTTATAGGCCGAAAGTAAGACATCCACATGACAGCTTTCACGTGCCCAAGGGCAATCGATTTGTACGAGTGGGTCGTCATGACATTTGGCTTGAAGAATCTGGAGCTACGTATCGAGAGGCCATGAATTACATCTTTCATGACTTGATCGACTTCTTGGTGGAGATTTATATTGATGATGTCTTTGTCAAATCCAAGGAGGTGGAACACCACATGGCCTTAAAATTTAAGAATGGTGTTGGAGAGGACGAGGGAAATATGGCACTGAAGATGAACCCTACCACGAAGTGCGCGTTTGGCATGTTGGGCTGGCTAGTTCTGGGATTTCTTGTTCATGAGAGGGAATCGAGGTCACACTAGAGAAGCATCAATGCTATCAAGACTATTCAACCTCTGAAGGACAAGAAGGGTGAAATCTTTGATCAGCAAAATCAACTTCATCGGGCGCTTTGTAGCCAATCGTCGAGAAGATGGAGCCGTTCACACCTCACTTGATTGAAAGCCGATCAAACATTCACTTGGGGCAAAGAGTAGAGAAGGCTTTGGACAATATCGGGAATTATACGAGTTCTCCTTCAGTATTGATTCTTCCACAAAAAGAGTGTCGTTCAAATTATACCTATCAGAGGCCGAGCGAAGTCTATTGGCTCGGTCTTGATTGGTGTGGAGAGTCGAAGGGAGGAAGGAGAAAGCATTTTTCTATCTTAAGCCGAAGGCTTACGGATCAAGAGACACAGGTATTCTCCACCAATGGAGAAATTATGTTTGTGCCTATATTTTCGTGCACAAAGTTAAGGCATTATTTGTTATCCAATGAGTGCACCATAGTATGCAAGGCCAATGTAAAAAAATATATGCTATCGGCTCGAGTTCTAAAGGAGAGTTGGAAAATGGATATTTGCTTGAACGAAGTTTGATTTAAGGTATCAAGCACCCAAGGAAGTAAAAGGGCAGGCCATAGCCGATTTCATAGTGGAACACGAGATGATTCAATCGACTCGGTGGATATCATGCCTTGGACTTTGACTTTTGATGGCTCGGTCTACAACAACGGATGCGGCATCGGCTTGGTGAGTCATGCATCCCGGGGGCAAGCCGCGTTTGCTTTTTCCATCTCGCCACACACCACAAACAATCAAAGCATAATATGAAGCCGTTCTAAAGGAAGTTAGAGCGAAGCCGCCATCGAAATAATGGGCGATTCACTTATTGGTCATCGTTGAGTTATCGGGAGAATATGGCTGCAAGAATGACACGGCGATGGCCTACTATCAAAAATGCCAAGAATTGTTGGATAGTTTTCAGCTAAATAACATTAAAGCACATCCCTAGAGAGCGGGAATTCAGAAGCAAACGATTTGGCTCGAGGGGCATCGGATACAAGCCAATGACAAAAGATGTCAAAGTGGAAATCGCCACCATTTGAGTCGACGATTGCGGGTTTGATGTCTACAATTATCTACGAAGCCTTCTCAATCTTCTTCAAGGAAATTGCACTATAAGGCTTTACGATATGTCTTGCTCGATGAAGACTTATACTATCGGACGATTGACGGCGTGCTATTTAAATGCTCCGGAGTGCTGATCAAGTGAAGGTTCCCATAGGAGAGGTGCACGAAGGGACTGTGGCACTCACCAATTTGCTCATAAGATGAAGTGGTTACTTCGGAGAGCGAGAATACTTTTTGGCCAACCATGTTTGGAAGATTGCTTCAAGTACTACAAAGGCTACCAAGATTGTCGAAATTTGGGGCTATACAGAGCGCTTGACATCGGCTATTAACCCTATCATTAAGCCTTGGCCGTTCGGAGGTTGGGGAATCAACATGATCGGCCAGATAAATCCACCCTCCAGCAAAGGACACAAGTTTATATTGGTGACAACCGATTATTTTACAAAGTGGTGAAAGCAATTCCCTTGAAAAATGTTGACTCTAGGGATGCGGTCAATTTATTAAGGAGCATATTATATACGGAGTTCGGCGTCCCTCGGACTATCACTATAGATTAGGATCCATCTTTGTCTCCGGACGAGTTTGTCCAATTTGGCGACAACATGGGGATCAAGTTGTTGAATTCTTCACCATATTATTCTTAGGCTAAAGGACAGTAGAAGCTTCAAATAAAAGATTGATCAAAGTGATAAAGAGGAAGATTCTTTGAGTACCCAAAGCAATGGCTTATCGAATGGCTTGCCACGGATCGATCCAAGTGCCTCCATACAAGCTGGTCTACGGGCATGAAGCGGTTGTGCCATGGAGAACATCATCGGCTCAAGAAGGATTCGATTCTGAGGATGAGTTGTGATGATTATTATAATCCCGATGGTCGATGAGTCCGAAGACCTAGTTCTGTCCAGGATGCATGCATTGGAAAAGGTGACCATGGACAAAGAGCGAGTGGCTCGTCATTACAACAAGAAGGTTGTGCCCAAGTCTTTTAAAGAAGGCGAGCTCGTGTGGAAACTAGTGCTGCCGATCTGCTCGAGAGATAGCAAATTTGGTAAGTGGTCACCTAATTGGGAAGGGCCTTTCAAGATCCACAAATGCGTCTCTAAAGGAGCCTACATGTTAGAAGGATTAGATAGAGAGGTATTTGGAAGGGCTCTTAATGGTAAATATTTGAAGAAATATTACCCAAGTGTTTGGATCAATTCATGATTCGGCTAAGTTCTTGCCGATCCATGCTAGCCGATGTGTAATGCACATCACCTTTAGGACATCTTTGCTCTAAGTTTTTCCTCCTAAGTTTTTCCAATCGTTTGAATCTAGCCAGACAAGTAATGCGAAGCTTCATCTTAAAATTTTATCAATGCCGAGGACAACATTGAGAAAATTAGGGGGCATATATTATACGAAATCAGAGATCACAATCAAAGCACTTCAAACTCGAGTACTTCAAAAAATTTTCGGGGACTTTGAAATTTTTCAGGCAGATTCAGATTACATGGAAACAAATGAATCGGCATGAGGAATACGAAGGGCACATAATGCCGGTCTGAAGTTATATGTCCGAGCCAAGGCACGAATCAAGACATCACAAGTTTTGAAGGCTAAGTCCTATTACATTCTCGGAATTGCTCGATGGCCGACGTCGCCCGTTCTTTGATGGCTTTGATTTCTTCGACCATTGCCATGTCTTGTTCTTCGGTACCTAGGATCATTTTGGCCGATTTGTGGAGCTCTCCCAAGTACTTGATAGTGGAGGTCATCTTGGCCTTCCGTTCTTGATGTCGCCTTGTGGAGATCGGCTAGCACTCTGCTTGCAAGTTTGGCCTGCACCGCTTGAGCTTTGCCAACATGCCAGCTGCTTCTTCATCGAGTAGGCCGATCTTGGTTTGCGTAACCGATGGTCCGGCCTTGATTCATCCAATTTGGCCTTCTCGGCCACTATGTTCTCCACGGTGGCATTGATTGAGGCCGCCAAGTCGGCTTGAGCTCGCCGATCGAGCATTCTTTGTAGGCCCTTTCTAGCTTGAATCGGTGCTGGTCAATGAAGACAGCCAGGATATTTTCTCAGCTAAGTCATGGGAGCTAACCACGAATGTCATTAAAGCGTGCTTAAGCTGGCCCACACTCCATAACCGGTTGATCTACATCGATGCTTTGAGCCGACGATGGATGTCTTGAAGCTTCTCCTTGAGGTCGTCGGCTATGGCGATTTGGTCTTAGCTAGCGGCTTCTTCTTCCTCACCGACAAACTCTTTGATGTCAAATGGAAGCAAATCGGCTAGAGTCTGCGGGAAGATTTTCACAATTAAAACAAAGCATGACGGTGATCCTAAATGTTTGAGAAGGAAGAGAAGTGAACTTACTCGTACAAGGAGAGCCGGCGCAAGCTGTTTCTTCAACATGGTGGCCTGCCCATGGCCAGACTGAGTCCGCTCGCTCGATACGTGGGGGCAGTGGAGTGGAGACCGAAGGGGCTGCAATAAACATAAGTGTTAGTACGAATCGGCCAATGCAAGCATAAGTAAAAATGAGTTCAAAAATTACTAGTGAAGCTGGACGAGGAGGTCGGCTAGCTAATCTCTTGAACTACAAAGGGATTCAGTCAAATGGTTGAACAATTATGATCTAAAGGCCAAGTCGGAAAAAACAATATAGTTACCGATCACTTCAGAGAACAGGGGGCTTGGTGGAATTGGATCATCGGCCGGTGGGCTAACGAGTTATGGCTGGAGCAGCTTGATTCGATTGCCTCTTTCACGGTTTCGAGATTTCTTCGTCCATGACTTCTTTGTGGAGGGCCTCGTCGATGTTTGGGGTCAAGTGAGGCGAGGCTATCAGTGGTGCGAGTCAGCTTTGGTTTCCTTTGCTTCTTCATTGGGAGCAGCCAACGGTCCCATAGTCGATGGGGCGGCCCATTTCTTCCTTGACATGTCTTGACGGGTTTGGTGTGCATTAAGGTCTTTAGCTTCGGTGTGTCCTGGCCGATGGCCGACGGAGCGTATCCACATCCATTCAAAGAACCCCTGTGCAGTATTCAATGGCGATGCAAGAGTTGCTCACCGTGGGGGATCCAATTCTGTCGTCTGCAGAAGGAAAAAATGTTTGAAGTATTAGCACAAGATGACAGCCGATTAATCGATGACAAAAAGATATTTAGGGACAGAAATGCTTACGGAAGGGATTTCATCGGCAAGAGGGTGGTGAGGTACATGGAGGCGCGTTGATGGAAGATATGTTGCTTGATTTCTACCCACCACTGTCATAAGCCGCGCTCATCTTGTGGGCCAGCTCTAAGATCCGATGCTGCGGGGTGGGCTCTCTATTTCCATTAATCTGCTCATCATCGGGCTTGAGTCCACCACCCCTTGGGTCTCTATCTTGTCAAGCATAATAGCAACCAATCGCAAGAATCCGAGCCCGAATTGTCTTCTAGCCAACATTGGATTGTAAAACTCATAAGTCCTTGTTACATTTTCGGCCTTGATGCACCCTGCCCATCAGCAAGATGCATGGAATGAGTGCCACGGTGAAGATTTCTCGCACTTGGGATAATTGTGAGTTGATCTCATCCAAGTTCAAATCAATTGGCAACTCGAATTCCATTCGGTCTTCATAGAAGAACCAAGTCGATTATTTTTGCCGGGCCATCATAGAAGGAAATGAACCACTTTCGGCCAACGGCTCACTCGATTGCCTTGATCCGAGTATGGGTGGGCATCGCTTCCCACGAATGATGGACATCTCCCGGTAGCTACTTTATTTCCATCATCATCTTCAATCGGCTCCGAGGAGGGGAAGCGAGCGTCGGCTAGTCTCGGTCGAGTAGACACTTTTGCGTTAGCAACACGAGCGCAGTGTCACGCCCGAAATTTATCCCAAATTTCCAAACTATTTTGTGTATTGATTCCCCGTCCGGGACCAGCCGAGGTACACAAAATGACAAATCAATACACAGATCCAAACGTAAATTAAAGCGTATAAATGTACTTACGAAGAGGCTCTTAGTCCTCACACTCGAAAGAAAGCGGCGCAAGAAAAAGACGATCCTATCGGGAGGCTTCACTCCACTCCATGAGCAAACTCAAGCGGGGTTTTAGCCTTGGTCCTCGACACCGTCTTCGACTCGAGGCACTACACTTGTGAAAGGGGAAGGAATTGCAAGGCTGAGTACAACCACCGTACTAAACAAGCCATGCGGAAGAATGCAAATATAATGCAAGGTGGAACAAAGGATTCTTATATATGGCTATTTTGCGGAAAACTAGCATTTCAAAGCATTTAAATATTTGAAGGCATTTTAATAAACACGAACCATCACTAGTCAAATTATTATCATGTCGCGCACCAACGCGATCTTGCCTTAACCCAGGGCAACAAGTGCTAAGTCCAATTCTTTTAGTTTTAAACAGAAATAAATTCTAACTTGGGTACATTGATCGGCTTGCCCATAACCGAGGGCACGGCTATTCGAATAGATTTACTGCGATCGAGGTGTACATCTTTACCCACCGACATGTCTTCCTCACGTGTTGCGACGTGCCACATGTCACCATGGCATACGGACGGAAGCCATGACATAACTCATCGCTTAGCACTGCCCTAAACAAAGAAGACCGACATAGACTTCCCCGCCAGGTGCCCTGGGTCGAGCAGACAGTCTATGCCCCCAGGCATCTCGACTCGTTCTGAGCCTTCACTTGCCAGAGACATCAGCCCTTCCTAGGGCTTTATCCATCCCTATCCGTGTCTTTTCTGTTTAGGACCGTATTAAACAACGTGTTAAGCCTTACCCATTAGACAAGTGGTAGTACGGAATATGCCTTGCAACAGAGGCCCGAAGACCGGTCTGATGGCCGCCGGGTGCGACTAACAAAACCATGCACCTCGTGCCCAGCCGAAAACATGGTTGGGGAAATTTTGAAGTGGAAATTTATTGTCAAAGCTAAACAACAAATATTTCCATTATTTACAAATTAGTTCTTAGTCTTTTATTGAAAACATATAACTGTTTCTATTTAAGCAGGGCTAAGCATATTCCTAAATTTTTACTAGTAAGCACCACATATATAAAGTACTCACTAGTCTTATTTTTCCTAGGGTTACCAAGGTTAATAACAATACAATTAATAAGGCTATAACAAGGAGAATCGATAAGGCTAAATAAAACAGTGATAGACGTAGGAATTTAATAAAGCGAAATGCAATAATTTAAATACACATAATTTTTTAAACTGAAATAGCAATATGATCAAATGACATGACTTGCCTTGCTCCATCGAACAAATCTTCTTTTCCTCGCGAGCGCGAACCTTCGAAACAATGAAGTCTACACGCCGCACGCAAAACAAGAAGAAACCTAATAAAAACCAAATAAACAATACATGGAAAGTAAACAAACATGTATAGCTCAATTTTAGATGAATTTTACAATTTGAATGGCCCAATTTGGAGTTTGTATGGATTAGGTATGAATTTTAGAAGTTTTGGACCATTTAAATGAATTGGAAATTAAATTCATTTATTAGGCAATTATTAGTTATTCTTGGAAGGAAAAAGAATAGGATGACGACAGCGGGCAAGGATGGCGAGAGGGTCGGCTCACCGGGCGCTCAACGGCGAGAAGGCGGCGCGGGTGCACGACGACAAACGGAGGGAAGGCGGCGCACGGGTGCCGACACGGGGATGAGGACGAAAACAACTAGGAATGGTGAGAGGCACGACGGCGGCGGCGGCGGCCGCACGGTGGTGAGGATGGTGTGGAACACGCTGCCGCGTTGCCGTTAACGAGGCGCGAGGTCACGGGCGACGTGCGGCAAGGAATAATGTCTTGCAGAAGATGAGTGCAGGCGAGGACGATCACGGGCGGCGGCGACAAACGGCAAACCAAGCTAAGGCGGCAAAGGAGACGATGCCACGATGCTAGGGAAGGATATGACGGCGTCGGATAACGATCCGGCAAGACGACGGGGATCCGGAGTGATCTTGGCGAGGCCGATGGAGGAGGCACCACGTGCGTGCGTGGGTTTTAGTGTATTCGGGCAAAAACAGGCCTTGGGCCGAGGTGGAGGATCTTTGCAATGCCGTAGGTGGCGATCGCGCAGCCAAGCGGCGCACGGACGAGGAGGAAAGGCCGAGCCGGAGTTGCGCCGGTGAGGTGGATGGGCGGGCCGCACAACGGTCTCGGGTGAAATGGAGGTGAGGCCGGGAAGAGGAGGTGGCTGCGATGATGAGGGTTGCGAGTCGGGGTCTTGCGCGGCCGGTCGATGGGTAGGGGCAAGAAGCTTGCCGGCGCGCGGAGAGAGGAAGCCGAGCGGAGGGATGGAGGGAGAGCAAGGGAGCTCGAGGTGGTGTGTGGGGAGTGAGGAGGGGTTGGGGGCTCCCTTTTATAGGCCGAAGGGGAGGGGTGCGGGAGAGAGGAAAGGCGGGGTCGGCGGGAAAAGGAGGAGGTTGGTCGGCCATGGTGCTGTTGAACAATGAATTGTGAAATTAAAATACACCAAGAATTATTGCGATGGATTCAGTGGGGATTCATGGGGAATTGATGAGGAGGTGAAGGAGAATCGATTTCGCAATTTAATTGGAGAGAAGAAGAACAAGGAGGCAGATTAGGGTGGCTTGGCGGCGCTAGGTTTTCACGGGAGAGACGAACGGGCGCTTTGCTTTGGAGGAGGAAGACGACACTGTACTTCCAGGAGGTAAAGCAAACTTTTCCTTCCAAACTTTCTTGAATTTTTATCTATACTTCCAATCCTCAAATAATTCCAAGAAAAAACCTGAAATTAGATGGACACTCAAAGTATTTAATAAAAATTCAACCATATTATTTACTAATTTATTTATTTATTTAAATAATTACTTAAATGCTCTTTGTATTATTAAAATTATTTCTCGAGCTCCAAAATTTCACGAAAAAATTCGAAGAAGTACTTTATGGCATGGAGAATATTTAAAAAAATACTTCAGCCATGATTTTTAAAGGAAATTTTTATTTTATTATTACTTTTGCTTGATTAATCTACTTTTTATTTTATTTAGTTTCTAGAAAATGAATTATTTAATGACTTTTAATCCCGAACGAAAATCGGGCGTGACACGAGTTGCGAAACCACAAAGGGTCTCCGGTGCTAATAGTAGCATCGGCTGCGATTTTGGACACGGCTTGGCTCAACATCTCATAAAGATAGTCGAGGAGGAATTTCCGTAAGGGGAGTTTTCTTACCGACTAAGGCCTCGGCTAGTATTTGCCGGTTGGTGTGGGACCACAAAGTTGATCCGCAGAATATAAACTTCTCTATCCACATCATCGAAAGGCGGTATGCTCTCTCGCATTAATCGGCCCAGGTTCTCATGTTCATGGCCACACACCCGTTCCAACCCCAATTACTTTGGTCTTAAAGGAAAATTGCCCCTTGCTATCCGGTTGGTTGGGGTTAGCCAATGACATGATGTCAAGTCCAGTGAGCATGAAGACATCGGCTAAGATTGGAGTCATTGGGCCTTGTTGGAAAATAAAGGCATTGGTGTGTTGTTCCAAAAATATGTGGCGGCCGACATTAGCGGTTCGTCCTTTGGCATGTCGGTTATGGATAGGGTGAGGCATAGGGATATTCTGATTTCTTCCCAATGACTTTGTTTCTTTGGCTCTGCATCCTTTTGTACCATGACGGCCATGATTTGTCGATCCGAGGGCCAAGATTTAAAGGTGTTGTTCCAAAGGCGAGGTTTGTGTTCCTCATTACGTAAGGCACTCTGTTGGTCTCGGCTATGATAAACTCGGTCGGATCCTTGTTGCCGATAGGCCCTAAGTAATATCTCTCATCACTAACTAGGCTTGGAATTACTATTTGATGTGCGAGATGCTACAATCGGGAAAAGAGATGGATCTCGATTCGGAAGACCTAAAATTTAGGCCTATGGCTGAAAAGGCGGGAAAGGAAAAGGTTTGGCCGATTGGACGTACCGTGGGAACTCGGCAGTGGAGATCCTGGTTGAGTGGTGGGGGTCGCCATTGCTTTGTGGTGGAGGTCGCCGGAGAGGTGGGATTGCCGTGGCGGAGTCGAGGAAGCCGAAGATGTTGCCGAGAAACTCGAGGACGTTTGCTAGTTTGTGGATTATGATGACGGCATGAGTTGTTCAGCGCGAAAAGCGTTATTTAAAGGGCTTTACATTACTGGCTGAAACAGATTTGACCTAGGCAGTGCGTGTAAAAATTCACACCAACAGTGTTACAAACCTACCCCCTTAAATAAATCTCGTCCCCAGAGATTTCTTACCGATGTTGAGTAGGTGTGCGTACTCGGATATTAGAAAATCTTTGCTTTCCCAAGCGGCCACTCGGATATGGGGGCGATTACCGGACATTAGGTAAATGATAGACTCTAAGTCACGGTCGGGGGCATTTTGGGTAAATCTGTGGAAATACGTGCAGGTAATCCCGCACTAGTGGTGTCCCGCTCATAGGTAGCATGGTAAATATTCCCGCAGCTCGCTCACATAGCATCGGGTCTCGATCCATGGCTATGTTCATCGGTGATCCCCAATGGGGTGGATACAAGTGACTTCGCCGGCCACAGTCTATGACTCCCTTGTTCTTAGTCAACCAATCCATTCCCGGTATGATATCAAGAGTTTGTGGCGGTAGTTCCATAAGGTGTGTAAGAAATACCACGTCTCTAATCCGGATGGGCACGTTGATGCAAGCATGGGGTATGGTTATATCTCCCTCGGGTGAGTGGACTAACATGGGTCTCTTAAGTTCTACCCGATGTAGGTTGTGTTGTTTTCTTATTCGTGATGATATGAACGAATGTGATGCTCCAGAATCGAATAAGACTTTAAGCTGGGCCGAGTTGATAGAAAACATACCTATCAACACGCTCGATCTTCTTGTGCCTCTTTGGCATGCACATGGTTCACTTGTCCGTGATGAAATCCGGTAGCAGACTCATTGGGTTGCGGCGTCCCGAACAAAACGTGTCCAAGCAACGGGGGTAGTAGTTCCATGTACAGTTGTTGTATTGGCACCTGCGATACGAACAAAGGTGCTTTGCGTGGCTTGGGGCATTGTTGGCATAGTGCCCAAATTCTCCACGGTTGAAGCGGTTCACATTCCTATTTCTCGGAGCGGCGGGGGTTGGTGTCGGAGTGAGGGGCGGGTCGCAGTCGGCCTGTTGACATTGCTAGGTGCAATGTGTCGACTAGTTGCCTCGACGGTTGGCTTCCATCCAGATGGGGTGGCCCCCTTGGGACGCTCGAGACGCTCCCCGAAGTGGGCGGGTCATAGCGAGTCTCCTCTTGCGATTGTTCTCCACCATCTTCTAGTCATGCTCCAACCTCACAACCTTGTTGATCAAGCTCTAGAAGTTGGTATGATCCTGTCCAATCATAGGCCCTCGCAACTCATCATTCAGCCCCTCGATGAACTTGTCGATCTTCTCCTCTTCATCCACTAGGTCGTTGGTTGCGTAGCGGGCAAGTGGGTGAACCGGTCGAGTATTCTTGCAGTGGTGTTTCCCAGACGCAATCTCCCGAACTCATTCTTCTTCATGCGCATTACAGCCAGTGAAGTTCTCACAAAATGCGGCGGTGAACTCTTCCCATGTGGGCTCCGCGGCATCTTACGCTCGAGTTTCCTTATAGGTATCCCACCAGTCACTAGAAGGCCCTTCTAGTTGGTTTGTGGCAAAGATCACTTTGTCGGCTTCGTGCACACGCACAAGAGCCAATCCTCTGCATTCATAGGTTCTTCGTCGTAGCGAAGGTGGGTGGCTTGGCTCTCATAAACTCGCCAAGGCTTGAGCTTCCACGACCTCCTTGATTGTTGGTGATGGCACCCAACAACAGGGTTTGTACTGCCATGACCTCGGCTAAAGTGGTGGGGTTGGGCTCGGTGGGTGCTAGTTGGCGGCCGATGCTCGACGTCGGTGAACCATCTCTAGAGCGTAGATGAGTTAGAGACTTGACCTACTAAGGTCTCGATCCTATTTGTTTTATTTTAGGTTGGTTAAGGTGATATTTTTTTGGGGCAAGCATGGTGGAATAAACTCATTCATAACATACCATAGAAAATTACATAGGTCTTAAAGTCAACACATCATCGGCGGGTACAACATACTTGCACATATGCGATCCCATACAACGCAAAAGCTAACATCGCACGAGTCCTTCTTTGTCCAAAACCGTCCAAAGCAAGACCAAAGCCGGTCACGGATCTCTCGTCTAGTCTTCCACCAACGGCGAACCCGGGTGCAGGAAGTGGGTGGTCCACGGCGGATGCAAACCGAAGTCCCCATGGCTCGAAGTGGTCGCCTCGGAGTCGGTATTGGGCTTCTTGCCCCTTGGCTCGGGTGCTCTTGCGGGCGGTCCCTGCAGTGATGGGTCCTCTGCAAAGGTGATGTGGTAAGCGGGGGCCTCGTCCTCGGCGTGTGCGTGATGCTGGGCTCTCTCTTGACCTCCTCTAGATCGAGCTCGAGTCTGGGTCGGTGTCGATCGGATCGGGATCTCCGCTCCGGAGGCCGAGCTCGGATAGAACAGTTGTGGCCATCGGTGTGGGCTCTTACTATGCAGCAACAAGTTGTGTTGCAGCGGGATCCACAGGTATGGTCCGCACTCGGTGCTCGGCATGTCCACCTCCTCTAGTAGCGTGGAAAGTCGCCGAGCATGATAGAGTGAGGAAGTAGTAGTGGTCACGGGCGTGCAGGGGTGGTGGCTTGCGGTGGAAGTAGGCGGTCGCAGTGGTATCCGGAGGCTGTACGGAGTTGCTCCTCCAGTGGCCCGGCTTGCCTCGGCTCTTCCTCGGATGCTCCTCAAGGGTGAGCATGGCCTTACCACGGGCGATATACTGTCCGAGAGGCGATCCTTGTCTTGTTTGGTAGGCCGGAGCCGGGCCTTAACGAGTCGACCTTGCTGCCACCGGCGATGTGCTCCTCCTCGAGCTCGCTCATGCGTCTCTGCTGCTCGTTGATCTCCAGTAGTGCCTCCTCATGGCGTGCGTCTGGCGTATTGCCACCGGACAGACGGGTCACCATGGGGTTGTAGCGCAGCAGACGAGGTTGCCCTCCTCCCGATACGGGTGATGCACAAACTCAGTCCTTGTCAACTCAGCCCTATGGATGGCGTTAAGACGAAGGAATGCCTCACGGAAACGTCCTAAAGTGCGGCCTCCATCGAGTCACGCCGGTAGCATGTCATGAAGCAGAGCTGCGGCTCGCTACCAACGCGGGACTCGATCACTATGGTAGCCTCCCACTCGGGATGGTCTTCGGTACCAAACCTCCTGCTCCTATAAGTGGGTAGCTCCGGGTATCACCGGCACCACATCAGTTGTCGAAGCTGCGAAATGTGTCCATCCTCTCGTGGAACCTCAAGCTCCCAGGCTCCGATCTGACCTTGTCCCGACATCTATTCTTAGAACAACCATAGTTAGAGAGAAGTGGGACTAAAAAAAGTTTTGCACGAGAGATAAGGGGACAAGAGGATAAGGAAAAACACGTTTTGTTTTGTAGACATAATATTTTTATTTTAAAATAATCCTAGATGAGGATTTCTCCCTTTAGCCAACTCTAAAGGGGGTGGGGCACCATTGGTCTTATCCTACAATCGCATGCTCTCATACCAGCTCTGTAGACCCCAGTTTTTGTAAGAGGAATCAATCGTGTTCATAGTACCATTTCCCTAGATCGAGTAGTTTGGTACCCACGAATACATTGTTGAATCATCAAGTGCACGATACATCCATCGCCATACGCAAAATATTACCATATAGAGTTGTTAACACTGAAATTTGGTAGTTGGGTCTCTAAGTCTGCGAAGGCGGCGAATCGGATCGGCTGGTTTGATGGAGAAACAGGCCGCATCGGCTGAAGAAGTGATCGAGCTGCGAGGTCGATCGGCTAGGTTGGATCGGACAAGGGCAGCCAATAGCCGATTCTAGGTTCGGAAGAGATAAAATCGTTTCGTGCGGCAGTTTGAGGATAAATAGAAGATTCGGTTATTAGTTGTGCATTAAACGATATTGCCACTTATGGATAGAGTCTTGTAACGGCAATTGTATCGTAATTTAGGAGTTTGTTTAAACTGTTAATTGCAACACGGCGTGGGTCCTTCTCGGGATAATGTTGTGTTTTAAATAGTAGTTTAGATAGAATCCAGGATTTGTATAGATAATTGTATCTTGGGTATAAATAGGACATGAGACCCCTATAACAATGACAATCAATCAAACCTCGCGCATCGCCAACCTTTTCTTCGGACGAGCGTTTGTTTGGCTACGGGTGCATCGTTTCGATCCCCAGATCTAGGTAAATGCTTGTCATTAGTGGTATGATCTGTTGTTTCTAGTGCTTCCATCGTAATGACACGTTAGATTCAAGAGTTTATACTGCGCTACTTATCATATAGCGCATATAAATTAGACTAATGTTTAGATCTATCCTGTCATTGGCTAGTTCTATCAAGAACTTGCAGCCGATAGAACTAGATCTAAAGGTTGGCTGGTTTATATGCGGTATCCACCGTCTCGAGGATATAAATCGCGCAATAGATCAGGTTTTTATTTTTATACTTAATGTTGCATCGGGTTCGAACTATTAAGTCATTTTTAGAACTATCAATGATTTGTTCAGCTAAGATTTATATTGTTTAGAGACAGCGCAGGGTTTGATCGTCCTTATCTACCCTGATATGTTTCTTTAATATATTTATTATTAGATTTGTATTAGGACTGCCTCTTATGTTAAAATCGCATTCTTGTCGGACGTTGCCAGTAGAAATCGGCCCACCATCGATAGCCGACGGCCAATTTCCAGGCTATGCATCTGATTTAAGAACGATATCTTTCTATAAGATTCATCGGAGTACTAGCCGATTCATTGTTAGCTTTCCGATTATCGGCTAGATTATCGATTCATACATATATTATCCTTTACGCATTTAGGTTAAACGATTGATGCTGTCTTGGTGTAGCCGATCCATTCCGATCGTTTGGCTTAAATATATTTTAGGATAGCATATATATGCTCATGGATTCCCTCAGCCGATCCAAGTGGGGATCTAACCTAACACTTAATGAATATTCTCTTGTTTCTCTTGTTGGTTAACGAGATCAAATCAATTGGCATGCCCTACGGCACACATTAGCCAAGAAGGACCCTGCACTTGGAGTTAAGCAGATCTCCGGGCCGGCGCGTGAGAGAAATTTCTCATCAACACGCTTCTTGGCACGCCCGGTGGGACTTTCTCTGTCGGCTCGACTCGGATGCATAGATTCAGCGGCAAGATGGTCGACTCAAGAGCCCGAGCATTTCCCGGGACAACATCGTGCACTGTGAAGATGGAGCGATTATCGATTTGAACAACAAGCCGATTATAAGAAGATGGTGGAAGAGCTCCGGGCTAACTACTTGCAATCTTTCACCCACACAAGATGCGGGGCCGTGCATCAAAAATATAAGTTCAGCATGAACGACCTTAAGGCATCCTCTTCGGTGAGACGAAAGGCAAACAGGAAGACGGAGGAGCCGACCCAAGAACATGATGATTCGGTTTGTATATTTTCTACAAAACCGGATCGACTCGGCCGTCCATCACGCGTTAGTCAATCAAAGTAGCATTTTGGTCAACACTCTCAATAACATGATCGCTCGTGGTCGACGCCAAGATAGCCGACTAGCTGCAACGAGGGCCGACGTACTTCACGGACGACCAATTTCCTGGTTACGGGACGCTGGTCACAGAATCGGCCGATCCCATCACTAGCACAACAAGGGCCGCCGGGAGGAGTCCTCGGTCGCGAATCCAGGTGAATCGGCTATAAGGCTAGCCATTACTATGCTGAACCAACAGCGGCCGCTACCCCAAGATCGGATTGCTAATATGTTCAATGACAATCGGCAATCGAGCGATTGATCCAAACGAGAGAGTACAACGTCGGTGGCGAATTACCATTGCTTCAGGACCACCAACGCAACCACGGCGCATCGGCCGCCCCGCTGATCATCACTACCGGTACCAAGGAGGCCGTCAAGATCATCATTACAGGCCTCGGACACCACCCAGTATCGGCAAGCGCCCGCGCCGTGTGACCCATACGAGCCGATACAGCAAGACTACGAACACAGGCCGATCGATTGCAGATATCATGCGCAATCAATTCGGCCTCAAGCGAAAGACTCGGGGAACATGTATCGGTGTCCCTATCCGAGCACTTCGAGCGGATCCCGTTGCCCAACCGATACAAGATCCCAGATTTTCGAAGTTCTCGGGCGGGACAACGTTTCAACTTACGAGCATGTTAGCCAATTCTTGGCACAGTGCGGCGAAGCATCGGCTACGGACGCCTTGAGAGTCCGATTGTTCCCTCTTTCTCTTTCGGATCGGCTTTTACTTGGTTCTCCTCATTGCCCTACAACTCAATTCGGAGGTGGGCCGATCTTGAAAAACAATTCCATAGCTACTTCTACTCGGCAACCACGAGATGAAGTTGTCGGACCTCACTGACATCGAGGCAAAAACACAACGAATCGGTCCAAGAATACATCCAACGCTTTAGAGATGAGAAACCGATGCTACACTGGTGCTATCGGATGCCTAGCGGCCGATTTGGCCTTTCATGGTTTGATCGCTCCGTCCAAGGAGAGCGATTTCTGCGCAAGACTTTGACGGCTTAGCCCACTTGGCGCAAAGGTAACGGCCCACGAGCAGCGATTCCACGACACCGGGAAGGCCGTCAAAAATATAACATAGGTCGTCGTCGAATCGGACTACGAGTCCGAGCGACGATGCCGCGTGATGACGGCAAGGTGAATGGGCCAAGAACAAAAAGGCCATCGTCACGCAATGGCCGAAGATGGCCAAGGAAGAATGATACAATTTCGACATCACCAAGGCCGACGAGAATCTTCGACTTGCTGCTCAAGGAGAAGCATTCGTTGCTCGAAAATCACGTGATCCCGTCGGCCGAAGAGTTGAAGAAAAAGAAATATTTCAAGTGGCACAACTCCACATCCCACGCCACCAATTGCAAAGTCTTCAGCGACAAATCCAATCGGCAATTGAGGCCGGAAGCTGAGTTCGCCGATTCAAGTCGGCCGATGAAAGTAGACGACAATCCTTTCCCGGTCAACACGGTCAAGGCCGGTCCCAGGCAAGCTGATCGACAGAACAGAATGGCGCATAGCTTAGTCAATATATTGATCGGGGCCAAGGTAGAACACGAGCAGATTGGATGTCACATGTGCGCCGATTAATATGGTGCGCCCGGTCATCAGATCGGCGATCGACGGTCGATCCACGAACACGGCCGACACCGTCATCGGCCACCGGTCCCGACGGAAGAAGCTTACAATGAAACATCTCGTCGGCGTGAGCCGAATAACCAAAGCCGCCGATACGAGGCAAATCACAACAATGCCGATCCGCATTGGCATTATATTTTTCACGTCTTCTGGGAATCCGGTATGAGACTACCAACACTGGACGATTGCCCGGATGCAACGATCGCCGCGACGGCGAGCACGGGAACTCATCGGCTGCAAGCCCAACCCGGTTCGTCCCAGAGCCGTTGGCTAAACCAAAGGCGGCGGTATGTCCATGATCGGCTCGGCCTGATCCACCAAGAATTCTTCGTCGACGAAAACCACGATGGCAACAACCGCGACGATGAAGAGGCCGACGATGAGGAATCAGCCAACCCCAATGGTGCCCGACCGATCTCTTCGCAAAGACGCAGAAAAAGAAGGGTTCAACGGCTTAAGCGTGAAGGGAGAGAAGACGAAGTTCAGCAAATGATCCACGAAGAGCGTCGTCGGCTAGGCAAAATCAAAAGGCGATGGGTACCCAAAGAGAAAGCGCCATAGCCGACGAAGAGCAAGCGAGGAAAGCCCGGTGATCAAGCCGGGAGGGCAGCCAAAGGGAAAGGCAAAATTTCTGCATCTATTAACATGGTGTTCATGCTTGCCAGTAGAGTTCGGCGCTCCTAAAGCCGATGCGGACACCATTGAGGACGACCGCAAAGCGGCAATCTCACCGGACACCATTGAACGTATCCCTTTCTATGGAGAAATCAAAACTAGAGGTGAGCTTAAGTAATCTTTGATATTGTCCAATGCTTTTTTGCTCGCCCCCAAGTGAATGCTTGATCGGCTTTACGTCGAAGAAAAGGTGTGAACGGCTCCATCTTTTACGAAAGATTGGCGATGAATCGTCGATGAAGTTGATTTTGCCGATCAAAAACCATAGTTGCTTCTTGTCCCTCGGAGGCTGAATTATCTTGATAGCATTGATGCTCCTCGTTGTAACCTCTATTCCTCTCTCATGGACCGAAACCCTAAAATTGCCCGCCGACACGCCGAACGCACACTTTAGTGGGTTCATTTTTTAGGTGTACTTCCTCGTTCTTTCCAAAACTGTCTCGGATCGGCTATGTGGTCTTTTATCTCCCTGGATTTGACGACAACGTCATCAATGTAGATCTCCACTAGAGAGCCGATCATATCATGAAAAATATAGTTCATGGCTTTTTGATAAGTTCCTCCAGCATTTTTCAAGCCAAATGTCATGACAACCCATTCGTATAAGTCGATTGCTCCTGGGCATCGAAAGCGATCTTGTGAATATCTTCTTCGGCCATGAAAATATGATTGTAGCCTGCAGTACCATCCATAAAGCTTATGATTTTGTGGCCGAAAGCAGCATCCACGAGCAAATCGGCTATGGGCATTGGGTATTCCTCCTTAGGGGTAGCTTTGTTCGGTCCCCCGAAGTCAATACACACCCTAAGTTTGCCATTTTCTTTATTACTGGAACTATGTTTGAAACCCACTCTACATATCGGCAAGGCCGAATAAATCAAGCATCGTATAGCCTAGTGATTTTGGCTTTAATCGCATCATACATATCGGCTTTAAATCTCTGGGAGGCTGTTTGTACTTGTCGATATCCGGGCTTTATGGGCAGCCGATGCACAACAATAGATGGGCTAAGACCAAGCATCTCAAAATACTCCCAAGCAAAACAATCTTTATATTCCTTTAATAAATCAACAAGCTTGGATCTAAAACGAGAAGACACATTTTTGCTTATATATGTCGGCCTAGGCCTATTTCACGGACTGTACCAATTTCTTCTAAGCTGATCGGTGACATGAAACCTTGCCCAAGTTTGCCACCGTTGTCGTCCACGGTGTCCTCGCTGTAGACGCTCGAGCCCTCCACGACGCCTTCAAAGCAATAATTGACACTCCTCATCTCCAATAGGTGTATAGCAGAATCCGGACACCTTTAGAAAATTGGCTTGCCGATTTTGCTGGACAGACAATCGATACCGTCGATTTTCCAAAGCGGCAAATCGGCATTAGCGACGTTCACTAACCTATCGGCGGCATGATTTCGACCTTGTCGCCTTGACATAGGATCAAACTTTGATACATTGTGGAAGGGACGCAGCGGTTTGCGTGAATCCAGTCTCTCCCAAGTAGTAGGTTGTACGATCCCTCCCCGTCGATGACGAAAAATGTCGTGGGCATGGTCTTGTTGCCGATGGTCAGCTCCACATTCAAAACACCCTTGGCTTAGATGGATTGCCGCGAAATCTTTGAGAACCATGTTTGTCTTGATTAAATCTTCGGCTCCTTTGCCCCGCTTCTGAAGGTAGCATAGGGCATCAAGTTAAGCGTGGCCCCTCCATCGACCAACATCTTTGACATCGGCTTCCCGTTAACAAACCCTTTCACATAAAGCGGCTTGAGGTGCCGACTCTCGGTCCCCTCGGCTTTTCAAAACAGCTTGCTCGGGGGACAGAGCTAGTCTTGCCGAGGTATCCTTCACGTTGTGCATCGACTTACGTAGCACCAAATTTGACTGGCAGGCATAAAGACCATGTTAACCGATGCAGCAACTTTTCCTTTTACTTTTGCCACCCTCCTAGCTTGGTCGGCTAGGCTTTCGTCATGGTGCTGCTTGCTTCTTGACGCGCCATCGCTTTATGCCTTGCCGACATTGTTGTTGTTGGATTATCCGCCATACATCTTCCTCCGCCTCGCTCTTGAGCGTGGATGCTTCTCTTTTGTGTTTTGGTAAAGAGGTTTGAAGGGCACCATTGGGGTTCAGCCTATTGCTTGTCGTCGCCCTTTTCTTGACCTTCTTCCGGGAAGAAGTCTTGGTGGATAGGGCCGAGCCGATCGTGAACAGAAGGCTTACGCTGGTTGAGCCGAACGACTCAACGGACGAATCGGTTAGAACTTTCCAGTTGTGGTTCCCTGTATTCGTCTTCTCGTAATCACCGCATGCCGGCAATTTTGAGGGTTGGCAATCTCATTCATTGCTCCCAGTGAGAACATGAAGAACTCGCAATGCCAATGTGGATCACAACCGTTGTGGCGGCGGTAATACGCCATGCCCCTGCCGATTTGGCGCCCTTTGGTTCGACTTGCCACGCCGGCTCTCTTCTTCCTCCTGGATCCTACGGTGGATTCGCAACAGGCGTCCTGCCCGAGCCGACGATCGGCCAATCGCGCGTTGGTGTGGACCATGTTGATTGATGCAATCATATCTCCAATCGGCTCTCTATGGGGTGATCCCGAGTCAGCGCTAACTGTTTGGCTGAGCGTACGTCATTCGATGCTTGCCGATCAGCTCACCCGTGGCTGGTTTGGACCATGTTGACTAGGAAGGGGTTGCCATCAACCTTCATCGGCTTGGCCAATTCTTTGAATTTTATCTTCCCAGCTTCAATGGCCGATTGGATTATTTGCCCGAACACCTTGCAATCGTTCATCTTTGTGGGAGGTGGTGTTGTGCCACTTGCGGTATCTTTTCTTTTAAGCTCGTCGGGTGATGGGACAACGTGGTTGTCGGTAGCCGAATTTGCTTCTCCTTAAGAAATAAGTCAAAGATCCTATCAGCTTTGGTGATGTCGAAGTCGTACTTCTCCTCCTTGGCCATTTTCAACAGCCCCGGCAAACGATGGTTTTCTTATTCTTGGTCCATTCGGCTATTGCTACTTCGGCGTCGTCGTAAACTTGTATCGAATTGGTTTCGATGACGATGTGGGTAACTTTCTTGGCGGCCTTTTTGGACTCCACGAGAATGTTGCTCGTGGGCTGCCACTCTTTGTGCCAAATGTGCCGGAGCTATCAAAGTCTGAGCCGAAAACCTCTCCCGGATCGGCGACAAGAGGCCGTGGAAGGCTAGATCGGCTAGGCGGGAATCGACAACACCAGGTGTAGCATCAATTCGTCATTTCTCGAATCGTGAATGTAGTCTTGAACCGATTCGTCATGCCGCTCGATCTTTGGTCAAGTCCGACAACTTCATCTCGTGGTTTGCCGGTGTAGAAATAGCTATGGAATTGTTTTTCGAGATCATGACTTTGAATAGAGTTGTGTGGCAATGAAGAGAACCATGTGAAGGCCGATCCCAATAATGAAAGCGGGAACAAACGGACTCGAGGGCATTTGTAGCCAATGCCTCCGCCCGCACCGCGCAGAATGGTTGACGTGCTCGTATGTGGAAATATTGTCTTGCCGAGAGAATTTGGAGAAGTGCTGGGACCTTGTATCAGTTCGGCGGTGGTACCCTCTCGAAATGCTCGGATATGGATATGGATACATGTCACCGAGTCTTTGGGTTTCAGCCGAACCGATCGCGCATCACGTTGGCAATCAAATTGGCCCAAGTCCGATTGTCTTGAGCTTCTTGTATTGGCTCGTACTATTCATACTAGATGGGTCCTTGCTGAAGGGTTACGCGGAGGCTACGCTAGCCGAAAACAAAGCTACCGCGCAAACCGGGAACACTTGCAAGTAAGGGCCGAATAGATCGTTACCGATTGGAGTATGCGCGGAAATAGCCAATCGGGGCTATCCGATCCGGAACAGTGCAGCCGATGATGACGATTCCCCCAAGCCGACACCGATTCCTAGGGACAGCCGATTGTTAGTGATATGCCCTAGAGGCAACATGGAGATGTTGGATATCACGTCAATGTTTATGTATAAATGAATAAAGTGTTATTCAGTTCCATGAAATAGACATCTTGTATTGATCAATAAGTACGTGACTTATTTATGAGACTCTTTATATATGAATCTATTTCTAAACGATCCCTGATCATATATCATATTGTTGGAACAAATATGATTCTAAGATCGGCATGTTTATTGATTGATGATCATGTCTCATAGATCATGGGTATGGAGATACCAAATCAATAAACATGGACATATGTGTTGGAGAACACATTGTTGGATAGACCCACCATGAGACACTACGGGAATTAATGTGACATTAGTTGGTCTCGGGTAGTGTTGGTACAAAGTCCTTAGACTGAGACCACCATGGATTCCAACATGTGTAGTAGCCTACTTTGGGACTACCAAACGCTATTCCATAACCGGGTAGTTATAAAGGTAGTTTTCGGGTTTGCTATGAAACATGGAGTGGGATGTGAGTGATCTAGATGGAATTTGCCCCTCCTTTGGAGAGATATCTCTGGGCCCCTCGAGGTAATGGATTATGGAAATGCATGGCCATGCTAAGTTGATTGAGGAGTCAATCAACGGACGGATAATCCAATACGGTTCGAGTGAATGGTTAAGCTATTGAAGGGATGGCACACATCTTGCCTATAGCTTAACGGTATCGTGAGGCAAAGGATTTGTGTACACATTACGAGTTCGAGCCGATATTATATTCTTGTATACTATGGTGTCAATATGTGCTTGCTAGGCGCCATTGTTGACAGTCGGCTGAGTTGGACTCGAGCGGGCGGTCGGCTAAGTTAGACTATAGCGAAAGCAGTATACACTGAACCTACTGGGGGTCGCACGCTTAGGGGATAGAATAGATATTCGAGTTGGACTCGGATACGGCTCGATCGGATAGAGTCCTATGGGCTTACGACGTATGGGCGGCCAACTCTATGAGATACGGATGAGATCCGGTTCAAAATAGAGTCTAATCGGCAACTAGTCCCAGTCGGCCAACTCTATATAAAGGAGGGAGGGGTGGAGAGGCTGCGACACGTCAATTGCATCGCGTGCAAGAAGTCGCCAAGATCAATCTCCACGAAAACCCTCCCCCTTTGAGCCAAACCCTAGCCTTGCATCACGTGCTAGCACACGGGTGTTCGGCGTTACGTCCCCGGACGTGTGGATACCGGTAGAGGCGCGCTCGTTGCGTAGTTGTTGATCGGCCGGATCGATTTGCAATCGGAGCGATCGGGCTGATTGGCGAATCAGCATCCCAGGGAATTGGGCTGTCGGCTTGGGAATCGTTCTGAGTTCCGGATCGGATAGCCACGATTGGCTCATTGGCCCTATTGCACTCTCCAATTGATAACGATCCTATCGGCCTCAGCCTGCAAGTGTTCACAGTTTGCGGATAAAAGTTTTGTTTTTCGGCTAGCGCGTAGCCTCACGTAACCCTTCAAATTCGCGATGTGCCGTCAGCCCAGAGTCGGTCCAGGTCACGATTCTCGCGCCTCGCTCCGTGCGCTCGGCCGCTTGACCAATTCCTCCCACGGCGATGAGAGCAGGCGCAGCGGCAGTGACGCCTCTCTGGTATCCACACATCAGGGAAAGAGCCACAGGTGCCGACCACTGGTGTGCTAGCACACGATGCAAGGCTAGAGGTTTGGCTCGAAGTGGGAGGGTTTGAGTGGGCTGATCTCGGCGACCTGTTGTGGATGGTCGGTTGAAGCGTGCATGGCAACTCTCCACCCCTCACCCTTTATATAGAGTTGGCCGGCCGGGACTAGTGGCCGATCGGGACTCTATTTTAAATCGGATCCTATCCGAATCTCACGAGTTGGCCGCCCATACGTCGTAAGCCCATAGAACTCTATCCGATGCGGAACTATCTTTGGACGATCGTAGCGATCAACGGCGTGTAATGTGCGGCGCCTCACGGTATCCACACCCTGCGGGAACAGGAATGACGTACACCCGTGTGCTAGCACGCGATGGAAGGCTAGGGTTTGGCTCGAAAGCGGGGAGGGTTTCCGTGGAGATTGATCTCGGCGACTTACATTGCGGATTCGGTTTAATGCGATACGGCAACTCTCCACCCCTCGCCCCTTTATATAGAGTTGGCCGGGGACTAGTGGTCGATCGGGACTCTATTTTAAATCGGATCCTATCCGAATCTCACGAGTTGGCCGCCCATACGTCGTAAGCCCATAGAACTCTATCCGATCGGATCCCTATCCGTCGAGCCGTATCCGAGTCCAACTCGAATATCTATTCCATCCCCTTAAGCGTGCGACCACAGCAGGTTCAGGTATACTCGGTTTCGGCTATAGTCTAACTTAGCCGATGACGGCTCGAGTCCAACTCACCAACTTGTCAACGCGGTGCCTAGCAGCACATATTGAGACCATATTATACAAGAATATAATATCGGCTCCGAACATGTAATGTATACATAAATCCCTTTGCCTCTAGGGCATATCACAAACAATCTTCCACTTGCACTAGAGTCAATCATTTAAGTATCTAATACCCATTGCTCTTGTGTGCGCCTCATGCTTCGGTGAGGAGTGGTTTTGTCGGCGAATCGGATATGTTGAGATCCGTGTGCACTTTGCATATCTTGACATCACCTCTGTCTACTATCTCGCGGATGAGATGATATCGCCGAAGTATGTGTTTGGACTTCGATGTGACCTCGGCTCCTTGGCTTGCGCAATGGCTCTACTATTAACACAATAGAGAGACATTGGACCAGCCGCTCTTGGTCATCACACCAAGCTCGAAACGAATTTCTTGATCCAAACAGCCTCCTTTGCGGCTTCCGAAGCAGCAATGTACTCGGCCTCCGTTGTAGAATCAGCAACAGTATCACGCTTGGAACTCTTCCGGTGACTACGCCTCCGTTTAGCGAGAACACGAACCCAGATTGCAATCTATAATCATCCTTGTCTGTTTGGAAGCTAGCATCGGTGTAACCACTTACAACAAGCTCTTCTTCACCTCCATAGACTAGGAACATATCCTTAGTTCTTCTCAAGTACTTAAGGATATTCTTTACTGGATCCAGTGACCTTCACTGGATCCGGCCAGTATCTGCTCGTAGCACTCAAAGCGTGCACGAGACATGCGGACGTGTACAAAGCATGGCATACATGATGGATCCAATTGCCAAGGCATATGGAACCATACCCATCTTATTTCTCTCATCATGTGTCCGAGACACGATTCTTGCTAAGATTAATGCCATGTGACATGGGCAAGAAACCTTTCTTGGAATCATGCATGTTGAACCTTTTCAACACCTTGTCAATGTATGTACTTTGGCTTAATCCAATTAGCCTATTCGATCTATCTCTATAGATCCGAATGCCCAATATGTATGCTTGCCTCCCTAAGTCTTTCATGGAAAAACTATTTTTCAATGAAGACTTGACGGATTCAACATAGGGATATCATTTCCAATCAACAATATGTCGTCCACATATAATATTAGAAATACAATTGCGCTCCCACGACCTTCTTGTAAACACAGGCCACCTCTTCATTTTTGATCAAAACCAAACCCTTTGGTTACTTCATCAAAATGAATATTCCAACTCCGAGATGCTTGTTTCAATCCATAAATGGTTTTACGTAGCTTGCATATCTTTCCGAGCGATTCGGATCGACAAAACCCCGAGGTTGTATCACGTATACATCCTCGCTTAGGTTTCCATTTAGGAAAGCCGTTTTGACATCCATCGCCATATCTCATAATCGAAATATGCAGCAATCGCTAGGATAATCCGAATAGATTTAAGCATTGCGACGGGCGAGAAGGTTTCATCATAATCAACTTCTTGAATCTGTTTAAAACCTTTCGCAACCAATCGCGCCTTATAGATGTGAACATTTCCAACCATATTGGCCTTTTCTTAAAAACCCATTTACACTCAATGGTTTTGACACCATCGGTGGATCAACCAAGTTTCAAACTTGATTGTCGTACATGGATTCTATTTCGGATTTCATGGCTCCAAGCCACTTGTTGGAATCGGGTCCCACCATCGCTTCCTCATAGGTCTTAAGCTCATCGTTGTCCAACAACAATATATCACATTGTTCCGCACTGTGTACATCGGGCGCACGACGTGATCTTTCGGACCTCCGTGGGGCTGGTGTATGTACAACGGTGGCGCAACACTTTGCTCCTCCCTGTTGTGGTTACGTGGTTGAAACATTTTACGGTGTTTCTTGAACTTCTTCAAGAGGCACCCTGCTCCCACTAACTCTTCTTGAAAGAAACTCTTTCTCCAAGAAGACACCGTGTCGGGCGACAAACACTTTGCCTTGTTCCCGATTATAAAAGTAATATCCCTTAGTTTCCTTAGGATATCCCACAAAGAAGCACTTGTCGATTTGGGTGTGAGCTTGTCGCTGTAAACGTTTTACATAAGCTTCGCATCCCCAAATTTTGAGAAAAGACAAACTAGGGGTTGCTCTGTCCATATCTCATATGGTGTCTTTTCACTGACTTAGATGGAACTCTATTTAGTATGAGCACAATTGTTTCAAGAACATATCCCCGAAGGATAACGGAAGATCATTTTGGCTCATCATCGACCGCACCATGTCCAACAAGGTGTGATTTCTTGATCGGACACTCCGTTCCATTGTGGAGTTCTGGCGGAGTCAAGCGTGGAACAATTCCACAATCTTTGGATGATTACCAAACTCTTGGCTCAAGTATTCCCCTCCATGATCGATCGTAGAAACTTGATTGTTTTCCCTAAATGATTCGTACTTCATTCTGGAATTCTTTGAACTTTTCAAAGGATTCGGACTTATGCCTCATTAAGTAGATATAACCATATCTACTAAAGTCATCAGTAAAGGTAATGAATGCGATAACCACCTCGGCCGTTGAGCTCATTGGTCCACATATATCGGTATGTACGAGTGCCAACAAGTCACTTGCTCTCTCAATGTGTCCCGTGAAAGGTGCCTTTGTCATCTTACCAAGTAAACAAGACTCAAATGTCTCAAATGATTCAAAATCAAAAGAGTGAAGCAATCCATCCTTATGGAGCTTCTCCATGCGTTTCTGATTTATATGACCTAAGCGACAATGTCGGATAAACGTGGGGTTTGTATCATTAGAGAGTTGCCTTTTCTGTATTAATGTTATATATGGGAGACGCTTCAAGATTCAAAACGTATAATCCATTCACCAATGGAGCATGAAAATAGAACATATCTACGAGATATATTGAACAACCATTGTCCATTGATCTAAAATCATATCCTTCCGCTTGCAAACATGAAGCGGAAATAACGTTTTGACATAGTGTTGGAATACAATAACAATTATTCAATTCCAAAACTAATCCTGAAGGTAGATGAAGTGGTACTGTGCCGACTTAAGCCAGCGTAGCAACGCTTGCTCCATTGCCGATGCGGGTTCACCTCGCCCCTTCTCAATCCTCTACTTCTTCTCATTCCCCGCAATGACTTGCAAATATGAGCTACGATCCGGTATCAAATACCCAAGAGTCGTGTAGGTGAAGTAGCAAGATTAATGTCTATAACATTAATACACAAGCGAGAAGTCGTACTTTGCTTCTTTTGAGATCCTCGATGTACTTCTTGTAGTTCCTTTTCCAGTGGCTGTCTCCTTACGGTAGAAGCAAACGACATCGATGCCGCCGACCCTTCTTGCCCTTCTTTGCATTAGAGGCACTCGCGATCTCATCGGGAGTTAGCTTCCTCTTGGTGCAAAGTTTCTTAACAAGTGGTTTGCGCTTAGCCTTCTGCATCATCATCACATGATGATCTGTTTTTCGGATACTCTCCTCATTTGTCTTTAGCATCACATGCAATTCAGCCAAGGTTCTATCCATATTGTTCATGTGATAGTTTAATATGAATGGCTCGAAGCTCGGAGGGAGCGGCGGAGAATCATGTCTATAGCCAACTCTTGGCTAAGAGGAAACCTAGTTTCTCAAGACTCTCGATATAGCTAATCATCTTTATCACATGCGGGCGACGGGATTCCCTCAACAAGCTCGCACGCAAACAAGGACTTCGAGGTGTTGAACCTCTCGGCCCGAGCTTGGTTCTCAAACATACCACGCAGTCCACTGAATAATAGTATGAGCATCATCGCTGCTCTCATATTGCTCCCGAAGCTCGGGGGACATTGTAACAAGCATGAGACAGCTTATATCTAGGGCATCATTAGTGTGCTTCTCGTAAGCCCTCCGTGCGTAGCAGTGGCATTATTAGGCAAATCCTCGGGATAGGGTACTTCAAGAACGTACTCTCTTGCTTGAGAACAATTCTCAAGTTGCGATACAAATCCATAAAGTTTGTTCTGTTTAATTTTTCTTTTCGAGAATAGATCGTAAATTAAAGGTGCGGGTGTAGTATTAGCCGCCATTTATTCTACAACAGAAAAGGCAAAGTTTAGCATAATGTTTATGCTATGTCTTTTGTTAAACAATTTAACATAAGACTCCCATTACGTATTTTCCACCTTCCCTCTAGGTTACGTATTGAGTCAAGATCCACATGTTAATTAATTTTCTAGTGAGCTTTGGCATCACTGCTAGAATATTAATAACATCGGTAAGCAACTCCTTGCTAATCACATCTCTATGTGACTCTTGTTGGTGTGGCATCTCCATGCCCGGCGCAACCTATGCCCCAAGGCCCAAAACTGTTTTGATAGCCTTGTTAAGTAAACCAAATGCTCTTGCTTGTATATATCGACATATACCCCCTCGTGTTATGATAGAGAGTGGCACTCTGCTTTGGCGGACCCACCATTGACGAGCATAACGGTGGACGGTACAACATTTGGAAGGGCATCATTACTACTTAATTTTGCGAGGATGCTATCCTATCAAACAAACATATCACATATATGAAAGCGGTAGAATAGCATATTATGAAATAGTATGGCCCCTTCACATGGTGATCTCCATCTCCATGCGGCGCGAGGATCTCCATCTTCATCACCGTTCTTCCGAGTGCCGAATGCTTGATTTCTTCAAACTAAGCTACTACTATAGAAGCTCTAATTGAAGATTACATCGACTCGTAGGTCATGAAAGAATATTACAAGCATTGCACGTATGAAAGAATATTACGGGGATTGCACATATGAAAGAATATTACATGCAACACATGCATCTCATACATACAATAGGGCCATACCATCTCAAAGCATTCTTTGCAAAAACAAGTTAGGCGTAGAAATGTTTTCTACCTACTCGCGGAGATACGGCATCGAGACGACCTATACGGGGGTACGCACACGACGGTCCCGCTTACGGAATTCATAGATCCAATCTATGAAATCGCTTACGGAAACCATATCGACATAATCATATTATGCCGTCCCGATATACTATCAAGGGAGATGGTTTGCATAGGAGCGAGCGAGCAAACAAAGTCGGACTACGAGACGGCTTCGGCATAATCACATTATACCGTTCCGATACACTATCAAGGAACGCTATCTCGAACCCAACTCAAACCGAGTTCTATGGATATTGCTTCGACGTAATCACATTACGTGTTCCGATACACTATCAAGGAACACAATTACCATTAACTCTCCTCAACGATCTCGTAAAACCGATTGATCTAATCAACCCGTGTGCAAAACTTGTTCGATCCAATCTAAAACCCGAACTAAGCAAGATTAGCTCGATACCCTTTGAAGGGTTACGCGGAAGCTATGCTAGCCGAAAACAAAATTTTCTACCGCGCAAACCAGGAACACTTGCATGTAAGGGCCGATAGATCATTACCGATTGGAGTATGCGAGAGGAAATAGCCAATCGGGGCTATCGGATCCGGAACTATGCTTGGCCGATGACATGCCGATTCCCGCAAGCCGACGGCCGATTCGGCGCCGATTCACCAATCACCCGATTCGCCGATGTGGCCGATTCGCCGAGTCGTCGACCGCGTTCTCACGCCTCGCTCCGATGCGCTCGACCGCCCGATTCCACCACAGCCGATCCGTAGCCGATCAACGGCGTGCAATGTAGCGGCGCCTCTAGCGGTATCCACACATCCGGAAGCGAACGCCGAACACCCGTGTGCTAACATACGATGCAAGGCTAGGGTTTGGCTCGAAAGTGGGGAGGGTTTCCGTGGAGATTGATCTCGGCGACACATTGCGGATTCGGTTCAATGCGATATAGCAACTCTCCACCCCTCGCCCCTTTATATAGAGTTGGCCGATGGGACTAATGTCCGATCGGGACTCTATTTTAAATCGGATCCTATCCAGAATCTCACGAGTTGGCCGCCCATACGTCGTAAGCCCATAGAGCCGTATCCGAGTCCAACTCGAATATCTATTCCATCCCCTTAAGCATGCGATCGGTTTAGGTATACTCGGTTTAGGCTATAGTCTAACTTAGCCCGGCCGTCGGCTCGAGTCCAACTCACCGACTGTCACGGTGCCTAGCAGCACATATTGACACCATAGTATACAAGAATATAATATCGGCTCGAACTGTAATGTGTACACAAATCTCTTTGCCTCACGATACCAATTAAGCTATAGGCAAGATGTGTGTCATCCCTTTAATAGCTTAATCATTCACTCGCCGTATTGGATTATCGTCCGTTGATTGACTCCTCAATCAACTTAGCATGCCCATGCATTTCCATAATCCATTACCTCGAGGGGTCCAGAGATATCTCTCCAAAGGAGGGGCAAATTCCATCTTGATCACTCACATCCCACTCCATGTTTCATAGCAAACCCGAAAACTACCTTTATAACTACCTAGTTACGGAATAGCGTTTGGTAGTCCCAAAGTAGGCTACTACACATGTTGGAATCCATGGTGATCTCGGTCTAAGGACTTTGTACCAACACTACCGAAACCAACTAATGACACATTAATTCCTGTAGTGTCTCATGGTGGGTCTATCCAACAATGTGTTCTCCAACACATGTGTCCATGTTCATTGACTTGGTATCTCCATACCCATGATCTATGAGACATGATCATCAATCAATAAACATGCTAATCTTAGAATCATATTAGTTCCAATAATATGATATGTGATCGAGGATCATTTAGAAATAGATTCATACATATAGAGTCTCATAAATAAGTCACATACTTATTGATCAATACAAGATGTCTATTTCATGGAACGGAATTAACACTTTATTCATAAATACATAAACATTGACGTGATATCCAACATCTCCATGTTGTCTCTAGGGCATATCACTAACAGGTGTCAGTCCTATTTGCGGAAGATAAGGTTTCCTCTGCTTTCCTATCCAGGATCTTCAAGTTCTATTTGGAGAAAAAACCAATTGTCAGTATAAATACAAGGCCCCTCATGGGGGTATGTTTTACCATAGCCACTAGCCACATTGAGAGATAATTCAGAGGTAGTCGGAGACCTATTCATCGATAAGATCTCTCTAAGTTGTACTCAACGAGTTATATTAAGTCAGTTGTCTAAGCTATTATGTTTCCCTATTATAATCCGTATGGTATTTTCCCATATATACATATAACTGAATTAGGGCTATTACTCTTTTTAGAGGGCCTGAACCAATATAAACCCTTGTCTTTGTCTCCTATACACGTTCTCGAATATCTAGTATCGATGTCCCCTATACTCTACAAATATGGTAGGCGGGTATAGCCCATCGACAAAGTTGTACCCTTCCCTTTTCATGTTTAAAAGAAACAACAATGTGAGAGTAAGTGATGTGCTCGGTAGTGTTCCTCTAGAAGTGTCCTTTCGGAGGGCTTTCGTTGGAGATAATCTGCAGGCTTGGCACAATTTGGGTGGTCAAGGTGGCATTTGTAAAATTTTGCAATGGTCAAGATTTTTTTCAGGTGGAAAGTCAGTGGGAATGCAGTCTTCTTGGTAGGCTCTATGTACAAAGCTCTAATGTATGGGAATGTGATGCCGCTAACTGGAAGCTCAATTCGCTTAAGACAAAGATTTTCCTATGGTATATCAAAAATGAGTGGTATCAACAAAGGACAATTTAGCCAAAAGGAGATGGAAAGGAAGCTCTAAGTGCTGCTTCAGTTGTGAAGAATCAATCCAACATCTCTCTTTTTAGATTGTCATTTTGCACGTTTTATGTGGAATGCTCATTTTATGATACTTGGTATTCAGTGCCGTCCTCTGTTGCTAATCTTCTTCGGGGCTGGTCGAGGGGCTTAGTACCAAAATTAAGGACCAACTCTTTGTTGGAGCGGCGGCAATGTGTTGAGCATTTTGTCTTGTGAGGAATGATGTAGTCTTTGATGGGTCAAGAACTAACTCCTTCATATTGGGAGGACGTAGCTCAATAATGGTTTTTACTTCTTGAGGACGATGGTGAGGCGGTGAGGAATGGATGAAAAAGCTGGAAACAATTGCTATGGAACTCTTGTCGAATCGGGTGCAATGGGAGAGGAAGACTACAAGCTTAGTTCTTTAGCTCTTATTAAGCAAGCTATGTAATAGGGATCTTTGGTTTTTTGTCACCCGTGGTGGCTTTTGTTTCAGGCTTCCTGTTGTAAGCCTAAGTGTTTGACGTTGTTTGTCGTGGCGGTGTACACCCCCTTGGGTGTAGAGGCCGGGTTATATTATATCCATTAGTAAAAAAGCAACGGCAGAGAGATGGAAGGCTGGAGGCATGCATTTGGATCAATACTATTCGAATGCGAGAGATCATAGCAACGAAATCTACGGACTACGGTGTAACATACCAAAATTTTGAATTTTTCAAAATTCATCTAAGCTAAAATTCAGTAGGAAATTTTTCAAAATTTATTGGTTAGAAACTAAAGAAAAAAGAGTATCTAACTAGCTATTGTATGCTTGAATAGTATAAATAAAAAAATTCATTTCCTAAAATAAAAGTGTCGAGAATTTGTAGCATCTTCATCTTAAAAAGAGTTGGTAAAAAAGGATGTTGAGAAACCTTGATCTTGCAAGACCATTAATAGAATTCTATATAAGTAGGGAAACACTTTATTATCTTTCTAATCAAAATACAAATACTACCCTTTATTTAAAATTCATCTTCACTATAGAAAATGGACAGAAAATTGTACAATGAAAAACATTTTATGGAGTGTAAATGCATGCTAGTTCTTGTGTGCCTTAATTTATTTGGTGTGTTTTTGTTCTCCATGCATCAAATAATAGGTAGCATGTGTATTTCATGAGCTAAATAAAATGTCTACGAAAACAACCTAAAATGGTTGGGTATCTCTAAAGACACCACACGACACTACACTTCACATTTAAGTTATAAAGAACTTTGGGTGAGCTTACCACTTAATTTCGCACCTCAACGAAAACACTCTAAACAATACAATTTGTGGAAGACTAGAGCACTACATTATCCTTTTTCTTTTGCACCATAAATGGACCTAACATCTTCTATTAGGATTATTGCTCTACTAAGCTCACCACACTTTAGTTTATCCTCGGTAGATTTTGGTATCCAATAACTATTTTGATTAGTGCGTCCAATATTCGATAAAAATAGTCGTTTTAAAAAGGCTGAAAATAATCTTAATAAAATACCAAATTTGTAACCCTATCAAAAATTATCCATGATATTATTCCTCGAGTCTTTTTCAATGGCAATGTAAACCAATGTATCCTCTACTCACTATGATTAAAACCCATGAATTATCTCTCACCTTAACCACTCCATGTTGAGCCCACAAGACCTCTAAACAAATAGATTACAGCAGTGAACCGCACCATTATGACCTTTTACTAAGTTACCATGGTAAATATGTGGACCTTTCGACTACAAGACTTGACCCACCTTTTAGACCACAGTTTAGCACTTCCTTAAACCTGGGCCCCACCTGTAAGTCTATGGGAGTGTTGAAGAAACAAGGAGTGCAAAACAGGCTGTAATGACATCAAATCAAGATTTAGACATCAAATGATTTGTGTCTCTGCTGCAGCACAATGACATCAAATCAAGATTTAGACAATTTATAGAACCTTTTCTCCTCTCACTTGCAAATGGACCCCACAAGGCCTTGGCCCTACTTAATTGGAAGCCACTCTACACCTCCTTGGCCCAGCCACGCCCACCAATCCATCCATCTAGGATAGGTGGAGGCTCATGCAAATTGCCACGTACAACTCCATGGCCATGTCACCACCTTGAGATGTAAGAGGAGTGAAACTGTAATACCCACTACGCCGGTATCGGCTATCTCTAACGGGCATTAACCCTCATCTCTATCGGGTTGGCCCCCATCACTGTAAAAAGGTCATTGATGTGAGAAAATATCTCTAACGGGCACAAAGCCGTCACGGATGCACATTATCTCAATCGGGCCATAAAAAATACCCGTCACAGATGAGTTTGAAAGTTAAACCAGTGGTGTTGAAAGCCCGTCACGGATGACACATCTCAATCGGGCCTTGTTCTAAGCCCGTCACAGATGGCAACTCATCTCTAATGGGCCGTACTTACTAGGCCGTCACCGATAGGGTTGACCAAACACAGAGTCAAATAATGTCCTGGTTTGTTGCCCGTCACGGATGACATATCTCTAACGGGTTTAAGTAGCCCGTCACGGATGTCCTATCTATCTCTATCGAGCTTTTAGGTTGAAACCATTACGAATGTCCTATCTTTATCGGGCTTTTCCACAATGCCCGTAGGGATGAGTTTATTATAAAAAAATAAATTTTGTTTTTTGGCTAGCCTTAGGCCTTTGCTAGCCATGCCCGCTGCAAAAAATGGACATATATCATCACAGCCCAGCCCTAGCCTTTGCTAGCTGGGATGGATTGAGGACGTAGTCGGTGACGAGCGTGGTCTTGAAATTTTTCCACAAGTTGCCCATCTTGCGCATAGCCCGCCACTTCAGTCTTTCCTCGGCCTCTTCTGGGTACTCAAAGCTCTCCTTGAACTCTCTCCAGGCCTCATCTTTTTCTTCCTGTAGGACCCGATCGATGTGGTTTGCCAGAGTTGTTAAGTTCCGCCTCCCTAGGATTCCGCAGATTGTTGTGAATTTTTTGACGGCTTTCTCTGGGGTCGTAGGAAATCCCTGTTCGTCCATCTTCGTTATTCTATACACTTCCTTAGGGATCTTATTCTGGGACATTGGAGGCCGGCTTATTGTGGTCCCATTTATAGTCGCCGACATTTTCTATCGAAGAAAAATAACATAACTAAACTTTTACATATTACTAAACTATTGGAAGGTGAAAGTATTAGATGTGGCCTCAGTTTTGCTCAGAAATTGTGCATCAATTACAATCATTTGCAAGTGTAGATCCCCAAAAAGATCAAGTGTAGATAAAAAAAAGAACAAGTGTAGATCAAAAAAACAAGTGTAGATAGTCTGTTCTTATCAAAAAAAAGAGAAAGTGTAGTGCCTTCAAAAAAAGAACAAGTGTAGATAAAAAAAGAACTATGGTCTGTTTTTATTAAAAAATAAATGTAGTTCATGGCTGTTTTTTTTAAAAAAAAGAACAAGTGTGGATCAACTTGGTCGTGGGTGGGTGTGGTGTGAATGGATCAACTTTGCAAAAAGGAATATGTGTAGACCCAAAAAAACAAATTAACAAGTGTAGATGATCTGTTCTTATCAAAAAAAACATCAAGTGTAGTTCCCAAAAACAAAATAACAAGTGTAGCTGGTCTTTCTTATCATTAATGTTGAGCATTCATCATCGCGAAAGAGGAGTGTAGAGAAGAAAGGTGAGGAAAGAATGTTGAGCATTCATCACTAGGCAGAAATTGTAGTGCCTAAAAAAAGAACAAGTGTCGATGGTCCGTTCTTATCGTATGTTCTTGAGCATTCATCATTGGCCAGGAAGAGGAGAGAAAAAATTCAGGGGAGTAGAGAGAACAAAGGTGAGGAAAGGAACACCACTTAAAAAGATATAAAAATAAAAACAGATGCATTGGGGATGATCAAAACAGCATGAACTTGAAGGGTTACGCGGAAGCTACGCTAGCCGAAAACAAAAATTTTTCTACCGCGCAAACCAGGAACACTTGAAGTAAGGGCCGATAGATCGTTACCGATTGGAGTATGCAGCGGAAATAGCCAATTAGGGCTATCCGATCTGGAACTGTGTAGCCGATTCCCGCAAGCCGACAGCCGATTCCCGGAGTCGTCCGGTCACGTTCTTGCGCCTTGCTCCGATGCGCCCGACCGCAGCCGATCCGAAGCCAATCAACAACGCGCAACGTAGCAGCGCCTCTACCGGTATCCACACGTCCAGGGACAAAACGCTGTACACCCGTGTGCTAGCACGCGATGCAAGGCTAGGGTTTGGCTCGAAAGTGGGGAGGGTTTCCGTGGAGATTGATCTCGGCGACTTTTGTTGCGGATTCGGTTCAACGCGATACGAAACTCTCCACCCTCGCCCCTTTATATAGAGTTGGCCGACTAGGACTAGTGGCCGATCAGGACTCTATATTGAGATCGGATCTCATCCGTATCTCATAGAGTTGGCCGCCCACACGTCGTAAGCCTATAGGACTCTATCCGATCGGATCCCTATCCGATCGAGCCGTATCCGAGTCCAACTCGAATATCTATTCTATCCCCTTAAGCGTGCGACCCTGTAGGTTCAGGTATACTCGGTTTCGGCTATAGTCTAACTTAGCCGATCGTCGACTCGAGTCCAACTCAGCCGACCCATCAACAGCGGCGCCTAGCAGCACATGTTGACACCATAGTATACAAGAATAATATCGGCTCTGAACCTGTAATGTGTACACAAATCCCTTTGCCTCACGATACCAGTTAAGCTATAGGCAAGATGTGTGCCATCCCTTCAATAGCTTAACCATTCACTCGAACCGTATTGGATTATCTATCTGTTGATTGACTCCTCAATCAACTTAGCATGGCCATGCATTTCCATAATCCATTACCTCAAGGGGCCCAGAGATATCTCCCCATATGAGGGGCAAATTCCATCTTGATCACTCACATCCCACTCCATGTTTCACAGCAAACCCGAAAACTACCTTTATAACTACCCGATTACGGAATAGCGTTTGGTAGTCCCAAAGTAGGCTACTACACATGTTGGAATCCATGGTGATCTCAGGTCAAAGGACTTTGTACCAACACTACCTGAGACCAACTAATGGCACATTAATTCCTGTATTGTCTCATGGTGGGTCTATCCAACAATGTGTTCTCCAACATATGTGTCCATGTTTATTGATTTGGTATCTCCATACCCATGATCTATGAGACATGATCATCAATCAATAAACATGCCGATCTTAGAATCATATTTGTTCCAACAATATGACATATGATCGGGATCGTTTAGAAATAGATTCATACATAAATAGTCTCATAAATAAGTCACGTACTTATTGATCAATACAAGATGTCTATTTCATGGAACTGAATAACACTTTATTCATTTATACATAAACATTGACGTGATATCCAAACATCTCCATGTTGCCTCTAGGGCATATCACTAATGAACTCTTCCTAATTAATCCAGGGAGTGGAGAGAAGACAGGACAATTTTTAATATATATTTCTAAGCATATATATGAACACGACAACAATCGGTTAGGAAACAATCAGCAAGCATATATATGAATAGGACAAAAAAAGGCAAGCAATCGGGCGTAATATTTGAAGGAAATGACGGCCATTTAAGATAAATCTAAGATAAATCATCCAAGCTTGATATATTCACAATTATGACTATAGTCACAAGCATCAAAACCTTAATCACAGAATATATATATATATGTATTCATCCAATCATCTAGAATATGAATTTCAGGATTAATCTCAGATCAGAAAAAAACCTACCTATTAATCATGAATAATTTTCAGATCAGCAATAACACTAATATATGAATAACACTGATAAAAATAGCCCGTAGTTCCAATTAAAATAGCCGCAAAATGCTTACTGCATGCTATTAGAAGGTTTAATTTCTGCCATCACACATGATAATATGCATACATGATAAAATGATGCCATTAAAATGTTGCCATCACACATTATATTAGCATCACAAAGCCATCAAACATTCTATTAGCATCACAAAGATTCACCTTGCAGCGGATGAGCATCACATAGCATCACAAATCAACAAGCAATTCAAGGATCCGCCGCCGGTGATGAGAGGAGAGGAGAGGATTACTAACCGGTGAGGACGGGCTCGAGGTCGAGGCGGCGACGGTGCGGCTGGGCTCGGGGTTGACGCTATCAGCGTCGAGGGAGGCGGCGGCGGGCTCGACGACGAGGCATCCAGGCTCAGCGACGAGGCATCCGGGCTCGGCGAGGAGGCGTCCGGGCTCAAGGTCGACGGGGAGGCGGCCGACGTGGAGGGGAGGAGGAGAGGAGGCGGCCGCATGGAGACGAGGAGACGACCGGGCTCGGGGTCGACGGGGAGGCGGCCGTCGTGGAGGGGAGGATGAGAGGAGGCGGCGGCGATGGCGCGCGTGGATCTGAGAGGCGGCGGCGTGGAGGCAAGGAGACGACCGGGCTCAGGGTCGACGGGGAGGCGGTCGGCGTGGAGGGGATGATGAGAGGAGGCGAGGAGAGCAGGCGTTGGCGTGGATCTGAGAGGAGGCGTGAATGGATCTGGATCTACGGGATTGACTAAGTAACCCTAGTCAACGTCATGTCTGACGGGCGTACCACTACGGCCCGATACGGACAAGTCATCCCTGACGGGCCCTAGTAATACGCCCGATACGGATGACAGTCATCTGAGTCGGGCAATAAAACAATGCCCGATACGGATGACTGTCATCTGCATCGAGCTGTAACAGTAGGCCCGATACGAATAAGTTTCATCAGCATCAAATACCTTATTAAATTAGTTTACAGTTGGGATTGTATTTTAAAAAAAATATTGTAATTAACAGATGAAGTGGAGCTTGTTCAAAATTTTATTCAATAGCAAAAAATGCTTAAACTTGGCAAAGTTAATTATATCCTGTTTAAGGAACCAAGAGAAGTGAATAATCGGAAAACAAGAAAACACCACACTTAAGAGAGAGGACCAGTGCATAACAAAATAACAAGTGTAGCTAATGCAACCCATACGAATACCTGTATTTATAGTGCACGGTAGAGAGACTACTCATTGTATGTTCTGCAACCATTAAGGCACAGATACAAAATACTTCGTCACATTCATCAATTTACAAATTATATTACTACAAAGACTCTATTTACAAGGATATGCCTTCCGAATGGTCTGAGCGAGCGTATGCCACTTCGTCTTCGGGATCATCATCAAGTTCGATCTGAGGTCTCACATGAAGATTCTGGTTGTAGTCTTCTTCATTGACAACGTTGTCAACCCCAACAATTCTTTGCTTGCCATCCCTAACAGCGTGCAGCTTCTTGTTTGCGGGGTCTTTTATATAGAAAATCTGCTCGACCTGCTTGGCTAGGACGAATGGTTCGTTCGTGTATCCAACCTTGGCCAGATCCACTAAAGTGAATCCTTCCTTGTCGACTTTAACTCCGGTTCGAATATTCACCCAGCTGCAACGAAATAAAGGGACTTTTAAGCTCCTGTAGTTCATCTCCCAAATCTGCTCTATGCAGCTATAATATGTGTTCGATCCAGCTTTATCCTAATATGTATCTATACGGACTTCACTATTCTGCACTGTGCTTTTGTTATCTTGTGTGACGGTGTAGAATGTGTATCCATTGATATCATACCCTTTCCATGTGTCAACATCCCAGCTTGGGCCCCTTGCCAACCTTTGTATTATCTTAGTTGGGTCATCGGTCGATCGTGCGATACGATTCTTGAACCATTCATTGAAGCGAGTAGTATGTTCTCTGTTGATCCACATGTCTGATCGACCCATGTTGTCCTGTCGGGCTTTCGCTAGATGCTCCTCAAAATATGGAGTTACTTCAGCCATATGTTGTAGCACAGCAAAATGAGCCTGCACATAAGTAGCTTGATCGGGAATAATTTTTTCTGCCTATTGTGCCAAGGCTTGCTAACCTTCCTTTGTGGTGAGTCGCAAGAACTCCGATAGGATCAGTCTCGGCCATAAAGTCGATGCAGAACTCAAGAACCTCCTCCGTCGTGTACCCTTCAATGATGCTCCCCTCTGGTTTTGCTCTATTTCGAACGTACGACTTAAGAACTCCCATATACCTCTCGAACGGGTACATCTCCCTTAGAAAAGTTGGGCCACATATTTTTGTTTGCTTCACTAGATGAACAGGGAGATGAACCATGATATCGAAGAAAGATAGTGGAAAATACATCTCCAAGTGACACAGGGTATTGACAATATCAGCCTGCATCTGATCTAGATCTTCAGGGTCTATAATCTTCTGGCTGATTGCATTGAAGAAGGCACAAAGACGTCGGATTGTGTGACGCACTTTGGGTGGTAGAATACATCTGATAGCAACTGGTAAGATCTGTGTGATCAGCATGTGACAATCGTGAGACTTCATTCCAACCACTTTTAGATCCTCCAATTTAACATATTTACTTATCCTTGCTGAATAGCCCGAAGGAACCTTAATATCAGATATGCATGACAGCATTGCGAGCTTTTCATTCTTCGACAATGTGTGGCAAGCTGGTGGGAGGTACACTCTTCCTGTCTTTTCATCCGTAACAGGCTGAAGCTCACTGCGAATGTTCAATTCCTGCAGATCTAGGTGAGCATTCAAGCCGTCTTTTGTCTTTCCAGGCATATTAAGCAGCAGCCCGAGCAAACTGTCGCAAACATTCTTCTCTACGTGCATTAGATCAATGCAATGCCGGACCTCAAGGTCTTTCCAGTATGGTAGCCGCCAAAATATGGATTTCTTCTTCCACATAGCCTTATCATTTTCCTTGCCACGTTTTATTTTCTTCCCAAACTCATTAGTTATGTCTTTGACCATCTCATGGACCTCTTCTCCAGATAGATCCTTGGGAGCAGTTCCAAGTTCTCTCCTACCGTTGAAAATTTTCTTCTTTCTTCTAAAAGCGTGGCGTAGCGGGAGCCATCTCCTATGACCCATGTAAACCATCTTTCTTGATTTCTTCAGCCACCTACTGCGTGTATGTTCCATACAGTTGGAGCATGCCTTCTTTCCTTTCACGGTTTATCCAGAAAGATTGCCCAGTGCGGGATAGTCATTAATGGTGCATAACAGTAGAACTCGTAGCTTGAAGTTGTCCTGACCATATGCATCCCAAGTGTCCACGCCTTCTTTCCAAAGAATCTCAAGATCATTGATAACAGGCTCTATGTATATATCGATATCATTGCCCGGTTGTTTTGGACCTTGGATTAACAAGCACAACATAATATATTTCCTTTTGAAGTACAACCATGGCGGGAGGTTATAGTTTGCAATAAGGACGGGGCAAGTGCTGTGAGAACTACTCATATCTCCAAAAGGATTCATGCCATCCGTACACAAACATATCCACATGTTTCTGGGGTCGGCAGCAAAGTCTTTGTACATTCGATCAATATTCCTCCATTGAATCGAATCCGCTGGGTGCCTTAGCAAACCGTTGTTTGTTCTCTCTTCGGCGTGCCAGCGCACTAATTTTGCTTCCTTCGGGTTGGCAAATATTTCCTTGAAGCGATCAATGATGGGTACATACCATACAACCTTCGCCGGACCACCCCGCTTTGACTTCTTTCCCTCTCCCACACTTTTCTTTCGCTTGTATCGAGAAGCCTTTGAAGGGTTACACGGAGGCTACGCTAGCTGAAAACAAAAACTTTTCTACCGTGCAAACCAAGAACACTTGCAAGTAAGGACCGATAGATCATTACCGATTGGAGTATGCAGCGGAAACAGCCAATCAAGGCTATCCGATCTGGAACAGTGCAGCCGATTCCTCTAAGCCAACAGCCGATACACCAATCAGCCGACTCGCATATGCCGCAGCCGATCCAAGTCGTCCGACCGCGTTCTCGCGCCTCGCTCCGATGCAGCCGATTCGTAGCCGATCAACAGCGTGCAACGTAGCAGCGCCTCTACCGGTATCCACACGTCCGTGAACAGAACGCCGAACACTCATGTGCTAGCACGCGATGCAAGGCTAGGGTTTGGCTCGAAGGAGGAGAGGGTTTCCGTAGAGATTGATCTCGGCGACTTCTGTTGCGGATTCGGTTCAATGAGATACTGCAACTCTCCACCCCTCACCCCTTTATACAGAGTTGGCCGACTAGGACTAGTGGCCGATCAGGACTCTATTTTGAATCGGATCCCATCCGAATCTCATAGAGTTGGTCGTCCATACGTCGTAAGCCCATAGGACTCTATCCGATCGGATCCCTATCCGATCGAGCCGTATCCGAGTCCAACTCGAATATATATTCTTTCCCTTCAGCGTGCGACCCTGTAGGTTCAGGTATACATGGTTTCGGCTCGAGTCTAACTCAGCCGATTTGTCAACAGCGGCGCATAGCAGCACATAATGACACCAAAACATACAAGAATATAATATCGGCTCTGAACCTGTAATGTTTACACAAATCTCTTTGCCTCACGATACCAATTAAGCTATAGGCAAGATGTGTGCCATCCCTTCAATAGCTTAACCATTCACTCGAACCATATTGGATTATCTGTCTGTTGATTGACTCCTCAATCAACTTAGCATGGCCATGCGTTTCCATAATCCATTACCTCGAGGGGCCCAGAGATATCTCTCCAAAGGAGGGGCAAATTCCATCTTGGTCACTCACATCCCACTCCATGTTTCATAGCAAACCCGAAGACTACTTTTATAACTACCCAGTTACGGAATAGCGTTTGGTAGTCCCAAAGTAGGCTACTACACATGTTGGAATCCATGGTGATCTCAGGTCTAAGGACTATGTACCAACACTACCTGAGACCAACTAATGGCACATTAATTCTTGTAGTGTCTCATGGTGGGTCTATCCAACAATGTGCTCTCTAACACATATGTCCATGTTTATTGATTTGGTATCTCCATACCCATGATCTATGAGACATGATCATCAATCAATAAACATGCCGATCTTAGAATCATATTAGTTTCAATAATATGATATATGATCAGTGATCATTTAGAAATAGATTCATACATATAGAGTCCCATAAATAAGTCACGTACTTATTGATCAATACAAGATGTCTATTTCATGGAACTGAATAACACTTTATTCATAAATACATAAACATTGACAATGATATCCAACATCTCCATGTTGCCTCTAGGGAATATCACTAACAGCCTTACACACAGGACAAGCTTCTAGGTCCGTATATTGCTTGTGGTACAATATGCAATCGTTTGGACAAGCGTGAATTCTACGAACCTCTAACCCTAGGGGACACAGAACCTGCTTTGCTTCATATGTCGTTTCAGGAAATGTGTTCTCTTCAGGAAGCATGGCCTTCAATATTCTCAAAAGTTCCATAAAACTTTTGTCTATCCATCCACTACTTGCCTTCAAATTCATTAGGTCCAAGGTAGCTGATAATTTGGTGTACTTTGCCTTGCATCTGGCATATAGAGGTGTCTCGGAGTCACTGACCAAACGGCTAAAATTCATCGAATCTCTCTCGTTGTGAGCTTGCTCCTCAACATCACGTAACATCTCTTGCAGCATATCAGGATCCACATCAACCATTTCACCACCCAATGGAGATGAAATAAACATGTCACGCTCATCTTCATCTTCATGATTGTCGGCACCGATGTTGTCTCTGCACATGCACCATTATCCGATTCTGTCTCTCCATGCTTCACCCAACATGTGTAGTACTTCATGAATCCCTGTTGTATCAAGTGAGAGTGTACCTCCTCTCCGCTAAACAAAATCTCATTCTTGCAATCTCTACATGGACAGCACATGTATTTGCTATTTCTTCTTCTCCTATCCTCCTCCGCGACGTTCATAAAACTTAAAACGCCATCTCTATGCTCCTTGCAATGACGCTTCAAAGTTCTCGCATTCATCCAACTTCGATCCATCACTACAAAATTTAACAAAACATTAGTTATCATACTACTAAATTGTAAAAAAATCAACCTTTATACTTGCTTCTAATATATTCCTGTTTTTTAAAAAATAACAAAAATTCGCCCCCTTCAACCTCCCACCAATAAAAATGAACAGTGGGATGAATTCAGACAGCGGTTGCTGGTGCATTTATAGTGTGTCCGAACTATATCTCAATCGGGTCGGTTAAACGACATCGTAACGGGGCATAGACATCTCTAACGGGCGTCAATGAAGCCCGACACCGATATGAGTCATCGGTGACGGGCTATAAAGTCATCTCAATCGGGCCTTATTTTTGAGCCGTCACCGATGGCCCTCATCTCGACGGGCTCGATATTATGGCCCGATTGAGATATCCTAGGTCATCTCAATCGGGCTTACATCTGAGCCCGTCATAGATGAGTTCCATCGCTGACGGGCTATTTGCAATTGGGGCTGTACGAGTACATCTACAACGGTGCAAATGACGACCCGATTGAGATGACTTCGTTCTGACGGCCCAGGTGCTCCAGGCATATTTGGACCTGTTACGGATGGAAGGTTCTGTACTAGTGACTGGTAATGAAAAATAATAGGAAAAAAATAAAGAGAGTTGACTAATTACTTCCGAAAGGGGTAAAAGTTGACTTTTAAATCCATTGCTTGGATGGACGATCGGAGACTTTGTTCGCGTAAGCTCGTCTAGACGAGTCCGTTTGACTACTAACTTGCTAAATTCCGCTAAGTATTGCCCCTCCGGTGATCCGAGTAATTGTGGACCGTTGGATATATGTGTAGAGAACTCTAGTATAAAAAGGGCAGACAACACTAGCTTCTTATAACCCTAGCCAACTTTTCGCCCCCTTGCTAGCTGCTGCTCTTGCCCCCAAAGTAGAGAGTGGAGAAAGGAAAGGAAGAAAAGGAAGGGAGGAGAAGAAGGAAGAAGAGGATGGGGGAGAAGAGGAGGTGGGGAACCTAGTGTTCTTGCTGCTCCTACTCAAGACAAGGTGAGAAACCCTAATCCCTCTAATTGGATGATGTTTTATGGGCTAGATCCATGGTTAGGGGATGGGATTTGAGGAGAGGCTCCTGAAATGCAGCTTCATCCTTGATCTGAAACTCATCAATCTGTGCAATCTTAGAAATTGGTTGTTTTGGGTATCTTAGTGGCTCCAAAAAACTAATAAGCCTTTCTAAAAGTTGTAGGGGATTTAAAGATGTTTCCATGGCCGCAAAGAACACCGGATTTGTGGTTAGTGAGTTATGGATGTTTCTTTCTGACTGTTTTTCATTCCTGTGAATTTGGGAAATATCTGTTCAACTGCATATTAATCCTATTTAGAGCCCGAATCAGACTTTGTGGCAGTTGTATAATTTAAAGGTAATTTTATAAGCTTTCCATATATGTAAAGAACATATTCATAGAATTTTTTAGCAAAAGTTATGACTATTTTTGTGTGAGTGCTCTGCAGTTTCTGACAGACTTATAGGCTGAACTTAAACTAAATGCTTGATGACCTAAATGATTTTTGTTGAGGACAATTACTACTAAAGAATGGTAGCTTATAAAGTTATGTTACTCACCGAAAAATTTGAGAATTTATATCCATCAGAATAAGGAGATATGAAAAATATAAGATCTGCTGCTCTAGTTGAATATTTCAGATTGTGTGCTTTTGTCTTTGTTTGCCTATTTGGGGTGTTGGACGTAGGTGTGAGTTGGCTATTGATTGTATATGTTTTTTCTTATTGTATGCTGAGAATGTAAGATGTTTAACAGGTGGTGTTGCTCCAGATCGCGCCTAGAGCACTCATCTCTATCAAGTTGTAGGCAAGTGAATGTAGCGGTGGTTTGCTACCGTTTTGGCTTGTTATCTTTATCACCTACACTTTGATGCAAAGAAGCATTGTTTATTTTCTACAACTGAATCTTGCTATTTAATTTATTCATCATGGAAAATTGGAGAATCATTTTCTTTATATGAAGCTAGTATTGTTTTCATCAAGATATATGTGGTTAATCCACATTGTTGAAGGAAGTTATAGTTGTATGTTTATATTGTGAGAATATTGAATCATATCATGAATTCATCTTGCATCATTCATATGCATTTGAAGTTATGTCATCGACCTATGATCATTACCGTACCGGTACAGCATCGATGGATGCAACTCCATACCTTGTTGGGTATGCAGGCAGGAGACATGGCATTGCCTTCATATGCATTCTCATTGCATATTCTGAAGATGAATAATATTTTCATGCTTATGTGGATGTGAGGAAGTATCAGGTTTACCTTATCTATGTGGAGTTGCACTTTAAAAAAATCTAGAAGTTATATTTTTCTTCCGATAGATTTTCGAATCTCACCCTTGTTTTTCCCCTCCAGGTACCAAAGGTAGATCTTTTGGGAGGGGCGTAGCTGCATGGATGCACACATCATCATTCTCTAATTATCTTGTTTGCTAATCATAAAAACCATGTTATGCCTTTAAGGCTTGTGGTTGGGTCTTGCTAATCGTAAAAACCATGATGGAAACTAGAACTTTACCTTTCATGCATGTTAGGATGCTCTTTATGGTTTTGGACTGCGTTATATGATATCAAGTATTATTTTGCTTTCGCGTTTTTTTAAATTACAGAGGAGGTGTTGCTGAAATTTTATTCTACTGGTTAGCACAGCAGCTGGTCGCATAATGGATTTTAGTGATATCCCGGGGTTTTGTGGCTTGGGGTGTCATAGAAACACCCTATAATCTCACCTCAATCCACTCATTCAACCGCCCTCACCCTATTCCAGAGTTCCATCTCAACCAAATCGTCCATCTCCACCCCATCCACTCCTTTCTTCTGCTTCAGCCGCAAGAAAGATGACGTCGTCGGTGTTAACCTGGTTGTGTTTTTAGCACATCTTTTGTGTTCCCTTATCTACACACCATGCCTAGAAACTTGACCACCCCTTTTTATCTAGCCAATCAACGGGAACACGACCACTCCACCGAAGGTATCTGCGACGCTCTAGAGGCTAACAGTGTCTCCGTTGTGTTCTAGCCACCTCAGTGGATTTCTGGATGAACAGCTTAGCCACCACCATCCCCTAGTCACGTTTTACAAGTCCACAAAAGGGATTCTCCGAAAATGTCGTTAACACTAGAAACGTCGTCCTCCGCAGCACCGACATCTGCTGGAAAATAGCTCATTTGTCCCGGTTGACAACACTCTGTAGTCCCGGTTGTCAAACCGGGACTACGAATCCAGGACTAAAGATCGCTATCTTTAGTCCCGGTTGGAGCCACCAACCGGGACTAAAGATGACGGCGCCACGTGGTGGCTCCGCATCTTTAGTCACGGTTGGTGGCTTCAACCGGACTAAAGTTTTTTTAATTTTTTAATTTGCTCCTGTTGTTAGCTTGTTGCTTCTTGTTTATACATATATTTATATACTTATACATATATATGCAAATATGCATATATATGTGTAAATACATAACACACACAAATATATATTTATATATATAACACATAACGTACATATATATGCAAACAACATCAAAATTATTTTTTTCAACGATCGAATACAACAAAATGCAACAACAAAATTCCCACATATATACAACAAATTGTCCACAAATTTGTTCACACATATATACAACAACATCGTCCACACTATATATAGAACAAAATACAACAACAACATCAATTTTCCACTCGCCGTTGCCGTCGGTTCTCGCTCGCCGCCGCGATGGCTCTCGCTCGCCGTCGGTGAGGAGATGGCGCCCCGCTGCCGCCACCTCCTTCCCCGCCGCCGCCATCTCCTCCCCTTTCTTGCCGAGGTGAGAGGAAGAGGGAGAGGGAGAGGAAGAGGAAGAGGGAGAGGAAGAGGGAGGGGGAGAGAGCTAAGGGGAGAGAGAGAGAGGGAGAGAGATTTGAAAAATGTGCTAAGTGTTGGATCGGTGGAGAAGATGATGCGCGCCGGGGATATATATAGCCATGAATTTTTAGTCCCGGTTGGTGCCACCAACCGGGACTAAAGATAATTTTCCGCTATTTCTAATTCATCTTTAGTCTAGGTTGGTGCCACCAACCGGACTAAAAATAATTTTCCGCTATTTTTCCAAATTTATTTGGTCCCGGCTAGGGTTACCAATTAAATTAGTAAATAGGGCCAAATTAAATTCATTAAATATAGGTTTAAAACAATAGATTAAAATTTAATCAAACATAGATAATCCCGGATATTAATATGATCTTCTAGATACCGTTCCTCTTTTGCCCCTCTCTTTTTTTCTTTTCATCGAAGTTGTTGTTTTTTTGAAAAATTCGACTTTTTTTTTATTTTTTTATTTTTATGGACTTAGGAGCACACGAGAGGTAACCACGAAATTTTGAGCATAAACAAGCAAAAGACGTGGCGTGTGGAAAATTCGAAGACACACTCGAATAAAAAAAACTTCCGGCTCGAAAAGGCAACCTTCTAAGGCATTTTTTCGATCGATTTTCATATATGGAACGTCTCGATCGGAGTCCGTATGTGAAAGTAATGGCCGTTTTAAAACCGACTCCGAGTTAGAGGACGAAATGGGAACAATGCGCGTAAAACTTGTTACACGCGCATAAATTAGACGTGACAACCATGGTTTGAATGTTCTTATCAAGATATAGTTGTCCCTCCGATTTGAATATTATCACCAAAATAATTTTACAAAAGATTTTATATATTGAGAATTATTAGTTAATAACAATATGATGATAGGTAATTACAATGTAATGATTAAATTAAAGCTTTCTTCTATTTTCAATCATCCACCCCCACACAACACCACACTCTTTGAAATTATAGATCCCTTCAAATTAATTTTAGGCCATTTGAATCATGTAGTAAAATTTGTATATTTTTATTAGATCCAGTTAAAAAAATAAGCACATATGTTTTTGTCCCGGTTGGTGTTACGAACCGGAACTAAAGATTTAAATGATTTTTAGTCTCGGTTAGTGCTATAAACCGAGACTACGAGGCTGTCGAGCTGTCGAGCACTACGGACATTTTTAGTCCCGGTTGGTAACACCAACCGGGACAAAAATAGCATGTTTAGTCCCGATTGGTGCTATTTTTCAGGACTAAAGATGTCCGACGCTCCGATAACCTATGACAATATTTGAACCGAGACTAAAGATGATTTTAGTCCGGTTCGTGTCACGAACCGGACTAATGTTCCTAGAAATCCGTAGACTTTTTAAATCGGGACTAGAAATATTTTTAGTCTCGGATACTATTCAAATCAAAACTATTGTCAATTTTGACACTTTGGAACCGAAAATGTTTTCTCTAGTAGTGTGGTCGACATCGCTGTTCCCACTATCTCAAGCCACCTCTAGCCAAATTGCTGCACCCCCAAGCTTGCATCCCTCCTATAGGAGAAGAACCCCCAATAATCCGTTGGAAGCAATCCCCGAGCAAGGAGATCGACCCCCTCTTATCCAACTCCTGCTGCCGGCATCAACCCCCGAAACCGTCCTCTTCGGTGATCCATTAGTCGATTTCTTGTACATACAGCCTCCCAATGACCTCTCTAACACAATACGTATAAATGCATGCCAGCCCAATGAGTAGATCAAGCCATCGCCTTTCTCCAGAGCCCGATGAAGCCACCAGGATGTTCCAGGCACCATCGTAGTCATCCGGACCTCTGCATGCCTCGCACACATCTCGGTGAGCTCCCTGTACCCTGTAGATACGCATACATGCATTAGTTTAGCGCAATCCGAGCCGTAGCTTATCATGCATCTTGCCAAAAACCACCACTGCTCGGACTTGCCTCCGGCGATGATCCGACCACTTCATTACAAAAAATTACTACCTATAGGTGCGCAAGAGAACTCTAGGGTCCTATATGCAATAAATCCCTCTCACACAGAGCAATCCTTGGACCACGGGATGATTTCCAGAAACTAGATTTCTTATTGTAAAATAGTCAGTTTAAAATCTCTTAAATTAAAAGGAAAAGATTAAATGATTTTCCTTTAAACCGATAACTACGCTAAATTATAAATTTCATAGTAAATTCATTTTTGCTCCATTTTGGATGAACCAAATTTATGTGAATTCACCAAACCATGATCTTTGATTTTGTAAATTAAAATTTGCCACTTCTCATACCAGAATCAACACTAAAATTTTGTGCATTAAAATAATCATCACAAATGCATAACAAATTCTAAAATTCATAGAAAATACCTTCTAGCTCTCAATGAATTGAATTAAAAAATTTTAGATCCACAAAATCATTCTCTCTAATCCTGTGAACTAAAACCAAGAACATGCATTACAAGAAATCCCTTTAAAAATTCCTATAGTTAATCATTAGCATAAGTAAACCATAACTTGTAATATTTGTTAGAAATTCACACTAGCAAAAAAAATTGTGAATCCAGATCTCGTGGACTAAGAAAATAATTATCTTTATTATTGGAAACTAAAAGTTGGCATATTATGTACATAAGACACCTTTAAAAATTTGTATAACATATAATTGACTTAATGTACATTACAACTTGTAAAATACATAAGAAATTCATGTAAGCTTCAAAAATGATGAAACCAATTTGATTAATCTTATAAAACATTCACTTAACCACTTCAATGTTAAATTTAACAGAAGCACTTCTTAGAAATATTTCACAACTTTAACTAAGTAATAAATCCCATATTCTAGTATAGAACTTGTAAAATTCATATCTCTCAAATTGTAATTGATAAAATGGAAATTGTTCCACCTAAATTTATTTTAGGCCAGTACCAACCCACTTTTAACAAATCATATATTTTAGAGCATTTTGGATTTTTCATATTATTTGTAATTTACCATTTGCACGTTATTCATGCATTTATAGCAAGCGCGTTGACGGTGACACTACTGGAGAAAGCCACAACTGTCCCGGTTCATAACCCTCGTAGTCCGGTTATCAAATCGGAACTACAAATCCGGACTAGAGATGGACGATCTCTAGTCCGGTTAAATAACGGGACTAGAGATGCATCTTTAGTCCCGGTTGGAGCTACCAACCGGACTAAAGATTTTTTTAAATTTTTTAATTTGCCCTTTCTCCACCCACGCCCTCGCATTCTTTTGTTTTTTCTTGTCAAAATCTTAAAATCATCACAGATACTAAAATCAAATATCATAGATTCACAAATTGCAATGAACGATACATATCCCAAATGTTTTTTTCATTTTTCTCCACATATATATCAAATACATCTTCAAAATCCACAAAAATCACATATCAAATACATCTTCAAAATCCACAAAAATCACGGATCAAATACTATCACATCACATATCCAAATAACATCACATATCATCAAACATCAAAAAAATTTCGAGATACGGCCCGCCCACGCCGCCTCCGTCCGCCCGGCCGCCCGCCGCCAGCGCGAGGGACGCCGCGACCCGGTCGCCCGCCCGCCCGCCGCTCGCCGTCCGCGGGGCCGCCGCCGACTCCCGGCCCGCCGTGAGGAGATGGCGCCCGCCGCGCCACCTCCTCCCCGCCACCGCCATCTCCTCCCCTTTCTTGCCAAGGGAAGAGGAAGAGGGAGAGGAAGAGAGCCGAGGGGAGAGGGAGAGAGATCGAAAAATGTGCTAAGTGTTGGATCGGTGGAGAAGACGATGCGTCTTGGGGATATATATAGCCCTGAATTTTTAGTCTCGGTTGGTGGCACCAACCGGGACTAAAGATAATTTTTCGCTATTTATAATTCATCTTTAGTCCCGTTGGTGTCACCAACCAGACTAGAGATAATTTCCCGCTCTTTCTAATTCATCTTTAGTCTCGGTTGATGTCACCAGCCGGGACTAAAGATAATTTCCCGCTATTTTTCCAAATTTATTTGGTCCCGGCTATGGTTAACAATTAAATAATTTATAAATATGGCCAAATTAAATTCATTAAATATAGGTTTAAAACAATAATATTAAAACTTAATCAAACATAGATAATCCTAGACATTAATGTGCTCCTCTAGATACTATTCATCTTTTGCCCCTCTCTTTTCTTTCTTTTCATCTGCTGTTGAGCAAGACATAAAAAATTTCACTTTTTCTTTTTATTTTTTGTATATTTTTTATGGACTTAGGAGCAACACGAGAGGTAACCACATAAAATTTGAGTATAAACAAGTAAAAGACGTGGCTGTGGAAAATTCGAAAGACACACTCAAAATCGGAAAAAGCTTTTGGGCTCGAAAAGGCAATCTTCTGAGGCTTTTGGGCAAAATAAAATCGTCAAATGCGGCAAAGCGGCGAACGAACGCATCCAAAATTTTTTTCTGATCGATTTTCATATATGGAACGTCTCGATCGGAGTCCGTATGCGAAAGTTATGGTCATTTTAAAAACCGACTCCAAGTTAGAGGACGAAACGGGAACAATACGCGTAAAATTGTTAAACGCGCATAAACTAGACGGGACGGCCAGGGTTTAAATGTTCTTATCAATATTGTATATCCCTCCGATTGTATATTATCACCAAAATAATTTTACAAAAGATTTTGTATATTGAGAATCATTAGTTAATAACAATATGATGATATGTAATAATAAAATTAAAGCTTCCTTCTATCTTCAATCACTTTTGTCCCGATTAGTGTTACCAACCAGACAAAAATAGCATCTCTAGTCCCGGTTGGTGTTACAGCCGTCGAACCCGTCGAGCGCCGGACATCTTTAGTCCGCTGGTAGCACCAACCGGGACTAAAGATAGCATCTCTAGTCCCGTTGGTGTTACCAACCGGGATTAAAGGTGCCCGACGCTCGATGTGCTCGACAACATTTGAACCGGGACTAGAGGTGATCTTTAGTCCGGCCGTGACACGAACCGGACTAATGTTCTTAGAAATCCGTAGATTCTTTTAAACCGGGACTAGAGATCATCTCTAGTCCCGGTGCAACTCAAACCGTACTACGTGGTTTTTGTCACTTCAATCAATGATGATTTCTTCAAGTGTGAGAATTGGATCCTAGCTGTTGGTCTAGGTGATGAAGTGTAAGGAAAGTGTTGCTCTCCTCCTTTGAACACACCGAAACCAAAGTTTAACGAAATGAAAAGTATTGGTCATAAAATTGCATGCGTATGTGTAATTATCGATATTTGAAATGTGGGTAGATGGTAGCTGTAACCTATTTGCTGCAGGATCCACCTTGATATATTGTCACCCCTCTATTTGTATCCTTAGGAATGGTTAGAGCACTTTACTTGTGTTCATTTAGGTCTATAATCGCCTAATATGTTACTATGTACTTAGCAATACTTAGAATTATACAAATAATTCACATTGTCAGTTTATAAACAAAATTTTGGAAATTATTATACTTCTGTACAGAGACAAAAATTATGATTATTTGTGAACTAAAGTTAAACTTGTTTTAGACTTGGGCAGCAAGTGGTGTGCATATCGTGATAGTTGTACATCGATACGAGGAGTGGTTGTCTGAGTCGATTAAGAACTGAAGTCTAGGGTACATTCTATTGCTTACCGTACATCCACATATGAATGTATAGGATAGCCTTAGCTGATTAAGTTATTTAATGTTTACCTTTGCATATGATAGGCCGAAGTAGTATGAATTAGTCTGACCGATGATTCATAGGAACTACATATTTACCCAAATTTTTTGGGGTAGTTTAGCCGTCTAAGTCTGTCCAATACGACGGTATAATGCCTCGTAGGGGAACTGATGTGTTCGCTGTCGTGGTGTTAGGTTTAAGGCGTGAGCCCGTCACCTAACAACCCTAGGTCATTCCTAGGGCAGAGTCATACTTTCGACGCCGATACAAGGCTAGGAATCAGATAATGTAAAGGCTATCTTGTAACCTCTAGACCACATTCAACATGTAGAGTGCGGTGGTACCGATGGGTATGAGACAAATTAGAGTGATTCACATCATGTGGTTAACGATGTACAAACTTTGTATAGTCTAAAACTAATCGATTAGCCTTACTTACGGTTATTAGCGACATAATGAAGTGTCATAGGTATAGAATTGTGTGTTATAAATGTGTTTATGAAAATGGAATATGCAAATGGTAATTTATAATGTGTATGTTGATTATTGATGATGATATCGTGACTTGTCACCAAGGGGTCAGCAAGGGTGATAGTAAGTAATATTATACTATGATCATGATAAATACTATGATTTATTTATGTACATGCTTTATAAATTTCCGTTGCAAAAATTATGAAATAAAATTTTATTTTTATGCTAAAATGAGATCATAAATAGCCTCTTTGATTTAGAGTTTGCATATAGTGTGTTAGGCCTGAAAGTGCTTGTTAGTACGTTAACTTCTTTAATGTACTGATACATGTTCTTGTTATATGTTGTTTAATTTATTTTGCAGGTATTAAGTTTTAGGCTGATTGTGCTGATCATTGCTTCTTTAGGATGATTCTATTATGGGCATACATAGTCAGCTTACTTGTGGGTTGGATAGTTAAGTTTCCACGAATAACTATTCTATTGGGTCGGTCAGTCCATGCAATATAATATTGTTGTAATATGTAATTTATTTAAGTTTAACCATTTATTTCTTGGTTATCATTAATTAGATGAAAGTGTGGGACTAGTCGTCATCCTAGAAACTAGTCTAACATTAGTATGGGTTTAGAGCAATTGAAATGAGTGATGAGTTTAGCAATTTAGTCAAGTCTCATGGGATGTGTAACACACATATGGTCGCCGGCTTCGTGTGGTTTGATGGGCATCTCTTAGTTTGAAGTTGACTGACACGCTTCTGTCGTCAAATATCTCCCTTGTTCTCTACTCGGTGCTTCAGTGTTTTGTATTATATGTGTTGTTTGGCATGCCAGAACAATGATGAGATTAGATGATTACCGTTTTATTTGTTTTTTATTTAAGATCCCATCAAACTAAATAATTCGTGCTGTCATTCAAATAACATACATAATATTAGTCCGAGTATCTCACAACAGGGCTACAGGCAGTGGGGAGGCGTTGAGGACATGGATGACAGCATCGGAGACCTATCCAAACAAAACTCACGGTAACAAGTGTGGCACTTGGTAGCTTCACGTTCTCTGGTAGTGTTGCTATGTTGGGCTTTGGCATAGTATTTCTCTGATGGGCTGGGTATAATTTTTTATTGAAACTAGCAAAATACCCGTGCGTTGCAACGGGACGACGACGTACGGAGGGAAGCAGGCGGAGGACGAAGGTCCAGGCGACGGCGTGGGAGGTCCGAGCGGCGACGGGAGGGAGGGGTCAGGCGTGGCGCGGGGCGCGACACGGATGGTGACGGAAGAGTCTTTTTTTCAGCATTGGGACTGCGGGTTAATTTTATAAACACTCAAGGGGTTTTCTACAAAATAACCCTTTTTCTTTTTAACTGGTTTTTTAAAATAGCCATGCGGATCGCGGATTAATTTTGAAAAACTCAAGGGGTTTTCTACAAAATAGCCAGCAAAACAAAATTTTGGTGGAAACACTACTTGCTTTATAGATAGTTATAGATATAAGATTATAGATAAGTCTATTTTATCTCTTTTATTTTTTGTTTTTGGTTGAAACATATCCCTTAACCATCAAATCATGTATAACGTCTCCCTCAACATCAAAAATCGGTGTAAATTTATTTTTTTGATGGTTTGAAAAAGGATTTTTTTGCTGATGTGGCATGTCCAAGTGATATTTATACCAGAGAAAAAAATGTGCATCCCGGCTCCAAACCCATGTGGATGCATCCTTGCTACCGATGTATGCCACGTGGACAAGCGACCGCATCGAACGCGCACGCGACGTCGACTCATTCCCTACAGAGAGAAGGACATTCGCCGGGTCGGCTACTCGGCTCAAGGCGTAGCACGACGAGAACACACAGGGCTCGGCTCCAGGCCCGGACACATACGCTGCTCCCATAGTCCCATCTAGATCTCTGCCCCCGCCTTTGCCTCTAGCCTCCCCCGTCGTCGCTGGTGGGAGCGGCAGTGGGGGCTGCTCCTAATCGCACATCGATGGATCTCTTTTGTACGATCGGTCGTTGCTTGGCGTCTAGAACTCCGGTGGGGTTCTAGTCAGGTGTTAGAAAACAACCTTTGCTGCCTCTACGATTTTCGAGCAACAGAGGAAGAAGACGATGGCGGCGCAATGCCACCGGTGGTGAGTTGTGCAGAAATCCGGTGCCGTCGATGATAGGATAGCGGCTGCCTGTCTGCCAGAGCACTTGTACTATTGCTGGGCTACCGGCTAACGCTCATACGTCCACAAGGACGATACAATGCACATCGAAGACCTTAAAGGGGAGGGCCTCGTCTCGACGACCTTAAAGGGGAGGGCCTCGTGTCGACGACCTTAAAGGTGAGGGTTCGTTGGCGAGTCGGCCTGGAACTAGAACATTGTCACCTGCATATCAAGAAGTGGTTAGGATAGAATGTTTTATGTGATTATCTTTACATCAGATCAAGTGCGTTGCCCTGACCAAGAACGAATATCAAACCTCAATATCATCCAGATCAATGAACGTGGACACACATTAATGGAGAACGCCATTAGAGTCAGATTCCAAGCAAAGCTAGCTCGCAAGTAGTGGTGTGGTGTTTACCATTATGCCCATTGTTGGAGAGCCTGCACGGGGCTCACCGCTGGTGGCGATGACGTGACTGCCGGGAGGGACTGTTAGAATTCCCGAGTGAAAACATCGAACACCTGAGACGAACGCACGCGAACACGAGGGAAGAAAACACACTGGTTTTTTTGGTGCGATCAAGCTGCACCTTTTTGGTTTTTCTCTTCTCCTTTTATTATGCAAATGCATCCGATTCGATCCACGTAGATGACTTGCGTCCATCCCCACGATCCGAGTGACGCGTTCTCGAGTTCCTAGCGCACGGCGTCCACAAACCGGAGCTCGCACAACTGAAAACAAACTTGCAACAGAAAGCAACTAACTCCCTACATGCATGCGAAAATAGAGTGTGCAGATACAACATACACTACAGGCTACAAACGTAGCTCTAACAGTTCTCCCCCTAAACCTTGCATGTCCTTTGAACTTCGACCAGGCCGATTCTTGTGCGCAGCTCAACAAAACGATCGCGCCCAAGCGACTTAGTCAGGATATCTGCCAACTGATCTTTAGTGCTGACGAACTCGATCTGCATTCTCTGATGTAGTGATATCTCGTTTCTATGTGCTTGCTTAGATTATGAAAAACAGGGTTCTTGCTAAGTTGTATTGCCGACTGATTGTCGACTTTGAGTATGACGGCATTAGGCTCATCTCCCTTCAGCTCGGCGAGGAGTCACGCCAGCCACACTCCTTGACAGCCGTCGTTACCGTGATATACTCCGCCTCACAGGACGATAGGGCCACGACTTTCTGCTTTTGTGATTGTCAGGTTACCAAGTTGCTTCCGAGGAAGAAGAAGACCCCAGATGTACTCTTCCGTGTGTCGAGGTCCCCTGCTAGGTTACTATCACTGTACCCAACAAGCTGTGCAGCTCCTTTCTCCCTCTTGTAATGGCAGCCGAAGTTGATGGTTCCGGCGATATAACAAAGAACACACTTCACAGCTGCCATATGTTTGGTAGTCGGCTTCTCCATAAACCTGCTAACAAATCCCACCGAATATGCTAAATACGGGCTTGTATTAACCAAGTAGCGCAGGGATCCAACGATTTTTCTATAGTTAGTGGCATCAACACAAGGTGCATCACTCAGCTTACTCAATTTGAATCGAGTCTCCATCGGTGTATGGCTTGCATTGCATCCCATCATTCCTGCTGCTTCAATGATTCTTTTGGCGTAGGCGCCATGGCTGAGTGTGATCCCGTTGTTGGTCTGCATCACTTCCAAGCCAAGATAGCAGTGGAGAAGTCTGAGGTCGCTCATCTGGAATGTGTCTTGCATTTGTTTCTTGAACTAGTTAAGCTCCGAGCAGTCCCCGCCGGTGATGATGAGGTCGTCGACGTAAACTCCGACCACCAAGCGACTTGAGTCTGCACCGCGCATATACACGGCATGCTCCGATGAACTGTGACGAAAGCCAAGTGATAACAGCGATGCATCAAGTTTTGCATACCATGCCCGCAGAGATTGACGGAGGCCATACAAAGCTTTCACCAGGCGAAGCACCTTCTCTTCTTTGCCGTTGACGACGAAGCGAGGAGGCTGAACGACATAGACTTCATCCTTGAGCTCTCCATTCAAGAAAGCCGACTTCACTTCCATATGATGCACCGGCCAGCCCTCGCTCGCCGCATATGCCAGCAGCAAGCGCACTGATTCGAGCCGCGTGACAGGAGCGAACACTTCATCATAGTCTATCCCCTGTCGTTGCACATATCCCTTCGCGACAAGGCGTGCTTTGTGTTTGGTGACATTGCCCGCTGCATCCTTCTTAGTTTTGAAGACCCATTTGAGCCCTATAGGACGCTGGCGAGGTGGGGCATCAACCAGCTCCCAAGTCCCATTTTGTTGAATGGACCTCATTTCCTCGCGCATGGCAGAACGCCAGCACTCCTGCTCCTCTGCTTCTGTGAACGTCGCTGGTTCTTCTGCACTTGCAAGCATCAGATCTTCGCCGATGTCACGCGCAACCGCCCCGCGGGTGATGGTCCAAGTATGTCAGTCGACGCACGGAACCGCAGAGTGCATCATCATGGTCGGCATCGAGATCATCCTCGTCGAATGTCAGTGGAGAGACGAACGTCGTCGGTGGTGAGGCTCCCCAATCCGCTGCCGCGCTCGGCGGCGTGCGAGGGCTCGGCGGCATGCGTGGGCTCGGTGGCGACACAGATGGCGACTGCGGCTCCTCCGGCTCCAAGCGTGCCGGCTTCGCGCTCGCCATGCCCGGGTGAAGTACGGCAGTGTACTCGATGGTGAAGTCCGGCTCGCTCGGCGGCGCGCCGTCCCAGCTCCAATGTGCATCTTCATCAAACACGACGTCACGTGAAATGCTCACGCGCCCAGTGCTAGGATCAAAGCATCGATATGCCTTCGACCCGGGCTCGTAGCCCACGAAGATCATCGACTTGCTCCTGTCTTCCAATTTCTTGATGTTTGGGGTAGTAATCTTCACGTGAACCACGCACCCAAATGTGCGCAGGTGGTGGACTGCCGGTGGCGACCCATTCTAGAGCTCGAACGGCGTCCTTCCCCAAATGGACTTCGACGAACACCTGTTGAGGAGATACACGACAGTGGTGACAGCCTCGCCCCAAAATATACCGGGCAAATTTTTAGCCTTCACCATGCTTCTTGCCGTCCCAACCACGGATTGATTTGACGCTCGACGACGCCGTTTTGTTGAGGAGAATATGGCACCGTTGTTTCATGGCGCACCCCCATCTCGGCGCAATACTCTGCAAAATCATGGGCAAGGAACTCCCCACCTCTGTCAGTGCGCAATGCGAGCAGCTTCTTGCCGCTTTTGCGCTCAGCGACGGCTTGAATTCTTTTAATGGCCGCCGCCACTCCGTCTTTGGAAGGAAGAAGGGCCAGCCACATGTAGCGGCTGTAGTCATCAACAAGAAGGAGGAAGTACTTGTTCCCGCTCGGAGTTGGAGGCGAAATTGGCCCGCACAGATCACCATGAAGTAGTTGAAGTGGTTCGGTGGAACACCCTTGAGCTTGTTGCGGGAACGGCGTCCTGCGCTGCTTGCCGGCGAGGCATGCCTCGCAGATCGATCCACTGCGACACGGTTGGCAGCCCGTGCACGAGCTGTTCTGCCCATTTTCCGCAAGGCGGTGAAGTTGATGTGTCCGAGTCGCACGTGCCATTTCCATGCTTCATCACCGACCTGCACCGTCAGGCAGACCGGACGCGCAAGGTTGATGTCGAGCGTATCGCCCGGGGCTGCGTCGAATCCGGGCGAGCAGGCGCCGCTGCTCGTCCTAGATACGCATGACGCCGTGCTCTGCCTCCACCTTGAATCCTGTTTCATCAAGCTGGCCTACACTGATGATGTTAGCAGCGAGACGCGGTATCAAGTAGGTGTTGTTGAGGGTGCGGAGTTCGCAATTCTTGCAAGCAAAAAGAACCGTCCCGCGCCCCTCGATCCGGACCACGGAGCCGTCACCGAGCCGCACGTTGCTGGTGATGTTGGTGTCGAGGTCGGAGAACGCCATGCGACACCCGGTCATGTGATTCGAGGCACCGGAGTCCACAATCCACTGCCGTGGACTGCGTTCAGCAGCATCGTCTAGTGCCGCGAACGCTTTTCTCCTCCAGAAGATGGGACCGTGCGCCGGCTCGGACTACGTCGCAGCCGGGATGCTGATCTCAGCGGGCTTGGTGTTGTCAAGCGTCTCGACGCAGCCGCCTGTGACAAGCAGCAAAGTTGGTTCTTCTTCCTCAACCATAGGAGCAGTCTCCTCGTGCTTTGGTTTGCTTCTACAGTCTTTGGCCCAATGGCCGAGCTTGCCACAGTTGCGGCATTTGTCCTCACGGCGAGTCGGCCGGCGTGGTCGGTGTTCCGGTGTGCCTGCGCCGCGTCCCCGTCCGCCGCGACACTGCCGCGGCCGTTCGCCCTCCGCAGGCCCGCCTAGCCTCCTGATTCTTCTTGTGACGCTCGAGCCATTCTTCCTCTGTAAGGTAGAGCTTGTCGCTGGTGTTCGATGACGAGTCAGCACTCGCCGTATCCTCGGCGCCTCGAGTCTGCCAATGACCTCTTCGAGGGACAGCGTCGAGATGTCATGTAAAGTTTCAATCGAGAGAACGAGTTTGAAGAACCTGGGACGGGCGACGCGGAGGTATTTTCTACGACTTTGTCCGCCGGCTCAGGATCTCCAAGTGTGCTCAGTTGATTGACGATAGCACTGAGCCGCATGGAGAAGTCCTCCACTGTTTCTCCGTCGCAGAAGTAGAGTGACTTGTACTCTGCTCGCACCCGCTGCGCACTCGCCTTGCAAATACGGTCGTTGCCAACGCACATCGTGCGGATGCACTCCTAGGCTTCTTTGGTCGTCGCCTTGGTCGCCAGGGATGAGATCATCTCGGGGGAACAACACTATAGCGTCAAGCGCCATCCGATCTTCCTGCAACTCAATGTCGCCCGGGTCGATGGCGCCCCAGAGGCAACGGGCTTGGAGCTTAATCTTCATCAGCAGCGACCAATCATTGTGATTGGTTTTCGTCAGCATTGGATAGCTTGCCGCACCTCCAACTTCCTTGACCACGCGGTGAATTACCAGCCCGCGATCGCTCCCGCCGCTGCCCATGGCACGACTGCCGGAGCCCGAGGCGTGCACGGACAGCGATGCCGACCAGCGGCGCGGGGAGTGCGTGCGTCTCCGAGGCATGAGTACACCCTCAAGAATGCGGTCTCGCGTCCACTCTCTGAACCGAGATTTGATACCAATTGTTAGAATTCCCGAGTGAAAACGTCGAACACCTAAGACGAACGCACGCGAACACGAGGGAAGAAAACACACTGGTTTTGTGGTGCGACCAAGCTGCACCTTTTCGGTTATTCTCTTCTCCTTTTATTATGCAAATGCATCGGATTCGATCCACGTCCTGGATGACTCGCGTCCATCCCCATGATCTGAGTGACGCGTTCTCGAGTTCCTAGCGCATAGCGTCCACAAACCGGAGCTCGCGCAACTGAAAAAAAAAACTTGCAACAGAAACCAACTAACTCGCTACATGCATGCGAAAATAGAGTGCGCAGATACAACATACACTACAGGCTACAAACGCGCGCAAGATTTTGCTCTAACAGGGACGAGGGTGAGGACCATGGCGACAATGGCCTTCATGCCGCAGGAGGGTACGGTCGTTGCCTTGGCCCACTCCGGCTCGCTTGGGGTGCGGCCGACAGACGTACTCGAAGCTTTGTCACCGGCCTTCCCTAAAAGCGACGGTGAGGAATATGGGGAACGAGAAAGCGGCGCGGCGGAGATCTAGATGAGACATGGGAGCTACGTCTTCGTTTGCGTGGGGAGCCGGGCCATTCCTCGTTGCGTTGTGCCTTGAGATGAAGCCGGTGAACGTACTCCTCTGCTGGGAACGAGCCGACCTCGCGCTCATGTGGGCCGGTTCCCAGCCGTGTTCATGCCACGATGAGCTCCCATCTCCCGAGCTCGACGATGGCGGCGCGGCGCGACGAGCTTCACGCGGTTCCTCATCGGCAAACTCACGCCTCCCGTTGAGGCGGAGCAGAGCAAGCTTGCCGAGGACCGTCGCCTCCTCCACCGTCCACTCCTCGGACAACAGCGGCCGCCTGACAGTTGCCGACTTCTCCGCGAGCCTTCGCCTTTGCAACCGCTCAGCCTTCACCGCTCGCACTATCGGAAACTTGAAGTTTGCCTAGTGTCCAGGACACTAGGCAAACCCTCTAAAACACTCGGCAAATAGTTTGCCGAGGGTAGCACTCGGCAAAGCTCACTCGGCAAAGTCGTGTTTGCCGAGTGCCAAATTGCGGACACTCGGCAAAGGCTTTGCGGAGTGCCAGTACTAGGCAAACAAAAACTTTGCCTAGTGCCTGGCACTAGGCAAAGTTTTTTGTTTGCCTAGTGCTTGGCACTCGACAAACATTTTCCTGTTTGCCTAGTGCAATGCACTTGGCAAATTTTTCTTCTTTGCCTAGTGCATACACTCGGCAAACCAATGGCATCACTAGGCAAAAAATGATAGCACTAGGCAAACCCCTTCTTTGCCTAGTGTTGCACTAGGCAAACCTCTCTTTGCCTAGTGCTACACTAGGCAAACATGCATCCGAACCCCTTTTTATTAATTCTTTTCGTCAATTATCACAAATACAAAAATATCACGGACATTTCACAAATCATCACAGGTATTCCATAATCATCATCATAGACATTCCACAAGCATCATCATAGGCATTCGATAATCGTCATCACAGGCATAACACAATATTCTTCACAGACAACATATATATCACACGAAGCATCACATGACCACAATATGTCATCTCAATACCACAAGAACCATCACAGACAAATATATCACAACAATCATCCAGAACACTAATTTAACTCCAGTGCGACAAGTTCACAACATCCAGAACCACAAATCGAGTTAGGGTGCTTACATAGTTGGTGGCCTACGATGCTCCGGCGACAAATCCACATCCTCAGACCCAACATTCGATGCCGACAAGGTGTACTGCATAACAAAAAGAAGAATGAACGTGAAATAAAACTACAATGTTATGTCTAGTGTCTGGAAACTACAATGTTCTCAGGTGACTCACATGAGTGCCCATAAGAGCTGGCGGCGGAGTGGCCATAACAATTGGTAGAGGCGGTAAGAACATCGTAGGTGGAGGCGGAGGCTGACCCATGTTCTGAGACAGAGTCTGCATGTATTGATAGAACTGTTGCATCTGGGCCTGTTGCTGCCGCTTTACCTCCTGTTGCTGCCGTTGTACCTCCATTAGCTGGGCCTGATGCGCCTGTAGCATCTCCTCCCGTAGCCTCCTTTCTTCGTCTAGCTGGGCCTACATTATTAATTGCATCCAAATGATACAATGCAAATCAAACATTTGTAAGAATCAATGGACGATGAGTGAACCAAAATAACCCGTAGTGCCGCCATCCGGGACGTGTAGGGGTCGGGCGTGACCGTATGCCCGGGCTTGACCCCGTGCTCCTCACTTGAATCTCAGCAAGAGTAGTAGTACTAGCCGTGTCGATTACGCTGTCGCCCATCCATAACCGCCCGTGCTGCCTGCCCCCTCCCACCCTCATGACGATTTCACCATCAAGATCATGGGCGCTCGGATCGAACTCTGGCCCGTGGATCTCTCTTGCCGTCGCTGAGTAATCGATGAGGTGGGTCGTCCGAGTTGTAGGAGACGTCGGACGTCACCTTGCCCTTGCGGGCCAGAGCATACGCCTGGAACGTGTTAATAGGCTAGCCACCATGTGCTTCCGACTGCGAAAACAACCAATATGATTAGAAATTATAGAGAATGTAGTGTTACAATAAAGAAATATATTCACATACATATTTCTGGGCATAGCGTCTGAGGCTCCTGTTGCCCTGACGGTGTGAACCACCTTCCATCATCAAACGACGACCCCGGCACACGACATGGTGGGCCTGCCAATCGGAGGAGCACCACCGATCCACCATGGCTGCCCAGCACTCGTCTAGGCCCACGCACCAACCCGGAATCCCTGCACATTATCAAGGAAATGACATTAAACATAAAATTGAGTGTACTAAATCTTAGAAAAATCAGTTTGTTGGCTCTATATTCACTGCCAAGTATTGTTCCCGGGTCAAGGTCTTGGTCCTTGCTTTGGTTTTGCTGATCTTATGTCCTTCATCAGCCCAGTGCGATATGACAGCCTGGAGGCGCGCCTCATAATGCATGTCATTCACGTGGTTCTTTGCCACTTTCTCAGTCACGGCATCTGCACTGGCCTGTGTATAGCTATCATCAAGTGCGTAGAAATCCTACATACAAACACAATTTGGAGGTAATTAGTTCAAGAATACACAATAATGAATATCGTGTGTTGAACAATGTAATGTGACGAAGACGTACCCACAGCTCGGCCTTGATCCGCTCCGTTCTGTTGGCGAAAACCCTGCCCAATAGATCACGGACATTAGGGGCGGACTTGTGGTGGGCCCACATCCAGGTAGGCTCCAGTTTACCCGCATGATGCACCAAGCCAGGGAAGTGTTCCTTGCACAAAAGTCCGATGATGCTGTTGACGATGTGTGTGTGATCACCTGGTCTGACCACCACCCAATCCCGCCCAATTGATTAAGATAAATAATTAGTTTCTATAGTAATTTTTAATTAGAAGAAGTAATGAACACATGAAAATATTACTTACTTATCCCCATCGGGTTGAATCACCGGTCGTTTGTGAAGAGGTGGTCACTTTGGGAGTTTCGAGGGACCTCTCGGCCAAACAAGTCGGCGATCCACCACTTGCCCGCCGCCTCCTCCCCTGCGAACCCATCATCCTCCGCCGTCGCCTCCGACTGCGACTCCTCCGCATCCTAATCCGCCGCCTCCTCCAACTCCGACTCCTCCGTCTCCCGATCGTCCTCCTCCCCGGCCGCCTCCTCCTCGTCCTCCTCGGGTGGTGATGACGGCTCGACGCCGCGATCGACCACCCCGACCACCGCTCGTGCCTCCACCCCGTCCACGACTCATGCCTCCACTACCACTAGAGCCACCACCACCTCCTCGTCCTGCACACTTTTTGCCGAATTTGGACGCCACCACCCCGTAGAACGAACTCACCGTCTTCTTCAAACCACCACCGCCCACCATATTTGTACAATCACTTGCAATAAAAGAGTAAACTGTCAACACGGATATACAAATTGTACTTAGAATGAGATGTGCAAAATTGACAGAACTTAATTAAAAAATAACATGATATTACAAAATAATATAAGTACGAATCATACATGTATTAGAAATAGTCGTCAGGATCGGGATTAGCTGGATCATAAGTCTCATCATCACTATTGTCGACAAAATCAATCCCATTTCCGATTCGGAGTCATCAACACTGTCATTGTCTAAATGTAATTGTTGAAGTAATTTCAAGCCCTTCACATGACGAACTTAATCTCCAGCGTCCTCATCAATGACCCTACCATTATCTACTTGCATTTCGATTGCTTCAGTTTGGTCTATCTCAAAACTCCCTTGCAACCCATCTTCTTGAAAGAACTCTCCGACGTATGTGTTTGGATCTATGTTGTAATCTTCATTGTTTGGGACAGGTAGTTTACCGTGTGGCGATATCTTGTGCAAAACATCCCAACCCTTAAGTCGTGCTACATTTTGACACGGCTATGAGAGATAATAAACTTATGTGGTCTGTTGAGCCACAATATAGACATCGTCTCCTGTCATGACGGATGATTGTCGAATTTTGACTAGCCCAAGATCAGGGGTCCGTCGCATTACTTTAGGATCAAACCAATGGCATTTGAATATGACAGGCACAAGAGTCTTGCAACCATGAAACTCGAGTTCGTATATTTCTTCAATTCTTCCATAGTACTCCAGTCCATCGGAGCCCACTATAAGGACTCCAAGTATTTGTGGTTCTTCGATTGGGCCGACTTTGCTCGTACCGAGTTGTGTGAAAACAATATCCATTCATGTCATAACCGGTAAATGACTTAACCCTATAGAAAAATCCATTGGCAACTTGTCTCAACTCAGCACTCATAGAAGCATCGGTTTGGGCCTGCAAGTTCAAGCATCGGTAAATGAAGAAAACTTGTGCATGTGAAATTAAGTGCGAAACGAGAAATTGGTTAGTTAGTACCTTCTGTTTCAACCATGGAATGAAACTGAGCTTTCGATTTCTCGAACCCTGTTTTAGAAGGTTCTAAATTTCTTGTGGGATTGGGTCCCTTGATTTACACCAGAACTCCTGATGAAATTCCCTGTACAAAAGAGAACAAGGGGATTGGATGGATGCATAACAGTAACTACTAGTGAACAAGGTTATTGCTAACTTACATATGCTATGGCTCCATTTCGGAAAGGTTGAGCAATACATAGTGCATGATAGATCGCCACTCTTCATGGTTCAGTTCTTGAAGGTCGCACCACTTGCACTTCCGAGTTGCCCTCGGAAAAGGCCGAGGGTTGATTCATTTTCACCAACGTTGTAACGAGCAGGTGGGTTATGCATATTAGGAAGGTTGTCGGCATAATACTTTGTTGTGAAGTTTGACACCTCCTCCAGAACATATGCCTTTGCGATGGAAGCATCAATTTTGCATTTATTTTTACATTGGTTCTAAGATCCTTTAGATCTCTCTCAACTGGATAGCACCAACGAACCGCACAGACCCCCATTCGTGCCTCATACGCGAGGTGCAAAATCAAATGTTGCATCGGATTGAAGAAGCCGGGTGGAAAGATCTTCTCCAACTTACATATCAACACAGGCGCCATTTCTTCCATTTATTTAACAACGGTACGAGATAACTCCTTAGCACAGAGCTGGCGGAAGTAATTGCTCAACCCTCCATATATGCTCGGGGACATAGCCACGAACCATCACCGAAGAAGACGCTCAATCCATATGTGGTAGTCATGACTTTTTATCCCAGTAATTCGCATGGTAGATAAGTTCACTCCCTCTTCCAATTCGCGCATACCATCGTGGAACATTAACGTTTGGAACCATTGCAGTACCTCCTTCCTTTGGGCCCTCGTCAGACGAAATCGGCCTTAGGCTTCCTCCATGACTTGCCGCCGTTGGGAGGCGTCATGTCCAGCTTGGGTCTATTGCACAACCTCTCCTGGTCCACTCTAGCCTTAACGTTGTCCTTTGTCTTATCAGGAATATCCATGATTGTAGCAAAGAGTGCCTCGACGACATTCTTTTCGGTGTGCATTACATCAATGTTGTGTGGAAGAATGAGGTGCTCAAAATAGGGGAGCTTCCACAAGCCTGACTTCTGTGTCCATGCATGGTGCACACCGTATCCCGCAAAACCACCTTCTTCATTCACCACAAGAGCATCTAACTGAGCACGAACCTCGGCCCCTGTCATCATCTGCGGCGCAGTGTCTTCAACGCTGACACCTTTTTGAAAGTTCTTGATGTCTCACCTGAATGGGTGGTCAAGAGGGAGGAATTGTCAATGTTTGTCGAAAGAAGAATACTTTCCACCCTTCATCAACCAAAAGAACTCCATAGATTCCTTGCATACCGGGCATGGAAATTTCCCGTGAACACACCAGCCGCTGAATATCCCATAAGCCAGGAAGTCATGCAAAGAGTAATGGTACCACACATGCATTTTGAAGTTTGTCTTCGTGGCTCGGTCGTATGTTAATACCCCTTCATCCCAAGCACGGAACAACTCATCAATCAAAGGCTCCATGTACACACTCATATTATCCCCCGGGTGTCTAGGAATTATCAACGACAAAAAAATATTCTGTCGTTGAAAGACAACGCCGGGGGGAGATTGAGGGGGATAACGAATATGGGCCAACAAGTGTATGGGGACGCCGCCATTCCGTAAGGATTGAACCCATCTTGTTGCCGCCGCAACACGTACATGACGAGCCTCTTTTGTTTTCTCATGATAAATCGCATCAAACTTTGCCTATGCTTCTCCATCTATTGGATGTACCATCTTATCGGGATTGTACCGACGTCCATTTTTGTGCCATGTCATCTCGCTTCGTGGTTTCCTCGTTCATGTAAAGTCGTTGGATCCTCGTTATGAATGGAAGGTACCTAAGGATCTTCTCGCCGATTTGGAGTTGCCTCTTCTCACCATCACCAGAGTCTACCTCTACGTACCTAGAGGATTTACACTTCGGATAGTAGTTCGCTTCTGCATATTCTTTCCTAAATAAGATGCATCCCTTCGGACAAGCATGTATCTGCTCATATGACATCTTAAGTGCACGAAGGAGTTTTTGTGCGTCATACATGCTCTTAGGCGAATGTGACCTTCCGAAGCAAACCACCAATTATTGACAAGATAGCATCGAAGCCATCTCTACTCCAACTAAACTGGGACTTTAGGGCCATTAGACGTGCAATGGCATCCAGTTGAGAAACCTTGGTATGCCCGTGAAGGGGTTGTTGTGCCGCCTGCAACATCTGGTAATATGCCTTTGCGGTTTCCTCTGGCTCATCCTCCATACAGCCTTCATCATAGTCATTTAACATATCTCCTACCCCGGCATCCGAATCATATTCATCGATTTGTTGTCTCACGACCTCCTCTCTCGCACGATGGCGCTCACCATGTAAGGTCCATCGAGTATAGTTTGGCATAAATCCACTCTTGACAAGATGTTCACCCAACCGCTTCTTTGATTGTTGACACTTGTTTCGACAACCATTGCATGGACACCCAGTACTAAGTTTTCCATTAAGCCTGGCAAAAGCCCCTCGATGAAAGAATTGGTCTTGTTAAGCCATTCAAGGGTCATCCCAGACACATTTGGACGGCCCGTGTACATCCACTCACGGTCATCCATCCTCTAACAAATCAGCGAATAATATAAGAATCGTTTGCATCTACCGAGTGTCTATACTCTCTAATAGGTGAGGATAGGTCCTAATCCCACCTGAGGATGTGTAGACAGGGTTAGTTTCATGCCCTACTCTGACCGAGACAGAATTTTGGTAGCACCTCCCTGCTGTTCTCCAAATACACATCCCGACAGGGAGATTGTGTATCCATCCGGAGAACAACAAGAAGGTGTTGCCGAAACCCTGTCTCGGACCGGAGTAAGGCATGAAAACTAAACCCATCTACACATCCTCGGGTTGTCCAAAAAACGTGGACAATTTGAAACAAATACGGTTTGAGATATGCAAAAATCTACATATCTACTTTAATCGTATCTCTTTCGAACAGGAGACGCCTAGGTTACGTGATACACCGGTATTACATCTAATTAATGTAAATGTGGAAGAAAAGCCCGGGGTCTCTCACCTAGGTGCCTCTCGTGCTAGACGGACGACGACGTCGGTGAAGACAACGAGGAAGTTGTATAGTAGATGGAGGCGGCGATGAACTCGCAAAGATATGTACAGGAAAAACATAGTCATGTCAGTTCAAAATTTCGACAGCACCTCCCCTGCACAGGGAGGTTTCCAAAACCTGCAACAAACAAGATGGCACGATGGCCGATAACCACATACACATATAACAAGACATTTATGAACCACATATACAAATTACCTATAAACAACAAAATCACCATATGTTTTTTTGTCAAATATCACAATACTTTGTCTATACTACAAGTTTAATCTAATGTTCCGACAAGTTTCCAGTAGTGGAACCTCTGAGTTTGTCAAACCGAAGGTTTCAAATCTACAAAATAAATGGCAATGACCATATAGCGAATACAAAGTGTTGCATGGATGAATACAAAGTGTCTTAATATAGCATATTCTTACCGGTCCGAGTAGCGACCAGGGGGCGCGACCAGGGGGGCAGCTAGGGGGCCCACCTGCGGAGTGGGGTCATCAGGCCGGGGCGGACGCATGCCGAAGAGGTGGGGCACCAACCGGGGTCGTGGGGCGTCGGCCGAGGGCGTGGGGCATCGGCGGGAGGGGAGTCGGGGCGGCGTGGGTCGCCGGTGAGGCGCGCCGCCGTGGGGTCGCCGGCCGTGGGGACGCCGGCCGGTGGGGGAGAGGTTTCGGTGCGGCTTGGGCGGCCGGGCGGGGAGAGGCGCCGGCCGGTGGGGAGAGAGGCGCGGCCGGGAGCTTGGGTGGTGGGGTGACTGCGGCGCCGGCTGGGGACGTGGGCGGCCGAGGCGGCGTGCGGCGCCGGACCGGGCGGCGTGCGCACGGCGGCCGACGGCTGGGGGCGTTGGCGCGGGGCGTGGGCGGCCGGGGCTTGGGCGGCCGTCCGGGAAGCCGGCCGGCGCGGCGGGTGGCGCCCGGCGATGGCGGCGGACGGGGTGGCGTGAGTACTAGCGCTCTTGCTTGTGCGGCGAGTGTGCGGTTCAACGGCTGAGTGTGCGGTTCAACGGCTGAGTGTGCGGTTCAAAAAAATTTCTAAGTCATGCGCCGGGTTTGCCGAGTGCTCGCCTACGTGGCACTCGACAAAGTGTTTGCCGAGAGCCGGATCACGGCACTCGGCAAACAATTGCCGGGCGCCGTACGGGTTTGCCGAGTGCACCGCCTACGTGGCACTTGGCAAAGTGTTTGTCGAGTGCCAAATCACGGCACTCGGCAAACAATTGCTAGGCATCGTACGTCCTGTCTGTTTTCGACGGGACTTTGCCGAGTGCCTTGCCACCGCGGCACTCGGCAAAGCAAAGAATTCCTTTTTTCCCGGTACTCTTTTTTCATTTTTCAGGGCCGTTTGCCGAGTGCCTTGCCACCAAGGCACTCGGCAAAGCTTTGCCGAGTGCCAAAGCGAGGGCACTCGGCAAACATTTTCTTGCCCTTTTTTTCTCTTTTTGGCCAAGGTCTTATTAATTATTTCGGGCGGGAATTTGAAGAGTGCGTTGCCACCGGGCACTCGGCATAGGTTTTGCCGAGTGCCATTTCCCGGGCACTCAGCAAAGTGTCGGCTTTGCCGAGTGTTGTAGCTCGAGCCCTCGGCAAAGGTTTAGTTTGCCTAGTGCTATATTTTTCCCAAGCGCTACACTAGGCAAAGTAATTGTATACTAAATGAAAAAAATAAAAAATTTAAAATGATGCAGAAAAATCTCAAACTTGGCATGGTGCCATGTATGTTATATATTGCGTCTACAAAAACTTTTGGAGCAAAATTTTAAATTCGACCGTCATTTTGGTTCTAACTTTGGGAGATCACTAAGAACTCTATTCGGAGATGCTTCTATTTGTAAGCGTCGTACGTGACAAAATGTTCGAAATCTTGCGAAATTTTTCCACGGCTTCAATGTCTAATTTCATGATACTCGACAAATCTAGTGATTTTCGGACTTTATTTGTTTTTCTTATAATTTAAAAACCGACAAAACTTTATTTACTCACAGTCACAAACGTGCTTCCTAAACAAGATCTTTGAAATTACTTTTCATTTCATAGATATAACCTCAAAATGGACTCAAATAACATGAGTATTATTTTTAACACATTTTATTCAATTATTCGAATCACTTATAGTTCAAATTTGGCACTAGTAAAGAAATTCTTATAAATAAAAAAATTAAATATAGCGAATAATTAAAAAGAATACACCAAATTTTAACATGTACAAATTCATGTTGTATCTCGGGAGCGGAAAAAAGTTTGGAGGGTATTATATGGAACAAGATGTTAAAATTTTGCCGAGTGTATATTTGTGCCTAGGGTTGCACTAGGTAAAAGTGAAAGTTTGCCTAGTGCCCTTGTTTTGCCGAGTGTCACTCTAGGCAAACAAGGAAGTTTGCCTAGTGCAAATTTTGCCGAGTGGCACTCGGCAAACACCCTGTTTGCCTAGTGCCCGAGGTTATCCACTCGACAAACTCCTCGGCACTAGGCAAACTTCAAGTTTCCGGTAGTGTCGGCTTCGGTGCCGACGCCCAAGCCCAATAGGGATAGAAAGACGATGAAGGAAGGGAACATGAAGAGGTTTCACTAACACGTAGAGCCACTGTATTTTTTACTTTTTTTCAAATACAATATCATTTCAACCGCCAAAAAACTACTTCCCAAACTAATAAAAAATCCGATTTACACCAGTTTTTAATGATTGAGGAGATGTTATATCTGATTTTAGAGTTGAGAGATGTGATTCGACCAATGACAGAGATAAATAGATTTGTTCCATTTCCATTTCCTTTTAATTGTTCGTGGTAAATAATTATATTATTAATGTTTTGAGGTTGGTCTATATATACAGATATTTGGTCTTTGTAGCATTGTTTTCTCCGAAGCATGTTATCCTATGCGTAAGGCATATATAATTGTATTAGCTCTTTGGCCTGTACATATGATATTGTTAGATTTGTATTAGGTTTCTTTGGCTCCATGTTAGATTTGTGTTAGTCTTGTGTTAGGTTTCTTTGGCTTCATAGGACTGCACGTCTATATATTTATAACAGCAGTACTTTATTCATTGAGTTGAGATTATTGATCTTCTTAATGATATGAGATTAGGATTCTATTCCTCTCGCTTCCGCTCCAACCCTCACCACCGCGCGCCCCTACCTACCCATCGTCCGTCGCCGGCTTTCCTTCATCAGCACCTCCCCAATGGCTGGTTCTGACGTCGATCAGAACGACGTGAGGTCGTCGTTGCCGAGGCCGCTGCCGAAGAGGCTGCCTTCCTAGTAGAAGCGATGGCCCTACGTGCCGCTGAGGAGGCCGCACGCAACGCTGAGGCAGCGGCCACTCAACTTCGAGTAGAGGTTGATTGCCTTCGCGCCCTCGCCGCAGCTCGCATCGCCCAGGACGTCGCCTAGCATGACTTCTTCAACAAGGTGCAGGAGCACGCCCAGTTGCATGCTCAGGTCATCAGCATCTCCATCATCAAGACTAGAACAAAACTTGGTAAAGACAGAAAAGGGTAGTCCCTTTGTAAAGATATCAGCGTACTGAGATGACATCGGAACATGAAGAACCCGGACAACACTTGCGGCCACCTTGTCTCAAACAAAGTGCAAATAAATCTCAATATGCTTGGTACGCCGATGTTGTACTGGATTAGTAGATAAATAGACAACATTGACGTTATCGCAATAAACCAAAATGGCGTGTTGAACCATAACACCAAGCTCACCAAGAAACTGTCGAAGCAAGTAGGCTTTAGCAATCGTGTTAGCCAATGCCCATTACTCAGCCTCGACACTGGAGCGAGACACAATGGTCTGTCTCTTGGACGACTAGGAGATCAAATTATCACTAAGAAATACTGCGTAGCCAGAAATAGAACGACGGGTGACAGGACACCCGACCCAATCTGCATCATAGTAGGCGACCAAGTCTGTCATAAAAGACGGGCAAAGTTGAGAACCATAATCAAGTGTGCCACGCACATAGTGCAGGATGCACTTAATAAGAGGGAGATGTGGTTCTCTGGGGTCATGCATGTGCAAATAATTTTGTTGAACTGCATAAGTCAAGTAGGGGTGAGTAAATGTTAGATACTGAAGAGCACCAGCAAGCTCACTATAACTGGTAGCATCCACAGTGGGCGTGGGATCTATAGATGCTCGCCAGCAACTTTCATACCATGACGCTCCAACCTCCACCGACAATGAAATGATATATGAATTCAGGTGCTTCGCAGGATCTGGCTTCAAGCTCTAGTAGCCTCTCATCTCTCATGCATCCTACTCCATATACTCCATCTTCTATCTTTGTCGGTAACGGCGCTCGCCTTCATGTTACTAACACTGGTTACACATTGTTTTCATCGTCACATGGTCCCTTGCACCTACATAACATTCTCGTTTCTTCACATATTATCAAAAATCTCATTTCCGTTCGTCAATTTATCGATAATAATTGTTCTATCGAGGTTGATCCTTATGGTTTGTTTGTGAAGGATCTGGCAACAAAGAACATCATCATCAGGTGCAATAGTTCTAGGGACCTCTACTCTATTCCTCAGCTGCACTTACTCATTGTCTCCACACAGATTTGTGGCATCGCCGTCTTGTCCATCCAGGATAGGAATCCTTGTCCCAGCTTGCTCCATCCATCGATTGGTCCATTAATAAGCACACTTCAAATCATTTGTGTCATACGTGTCGCTTAGTCGCCATGTGCGTCTTCCTTTTACTTCAGCTATGTCTCGATTGTGAACATTTTTGATTTAATCCATTATGATCTTGGGATCTCTCCTATTGCAAGTGTCTCCAGGTTTCAAATATTATCTTGTCATTCTAGATGATTGTTCACACTTTGTTTTTTCCCTTACGACTCAAGTCTGACACGTTTCCCACCATATCCCGTTTCTTCACATACTGAAATCAAAAATGTCCAATGTGACATGAGCGTGAGTTTGACAACTCCACCACCCGCATGTTTCTCCTCATGCACGGTGCCACCATGTGGCAGTCCTACCCCCACACTTCTCCCCAAATGACAAGGCCGAGTGTATACTTCGGTCAATCAACAACATAGTTCGCTCTCTGTTATTTTAGGCCCATCTCCCCTCTCCCTACTGGGTTGAGGCGCTTCACGTTGCCACACATCTTTTGAATCATCTTCCCACCAAAACTCTCAACTTCGACACACCATTTTTTGCTCTCCACGGTGTTTGCCCCACCTATGACCACCTCCGTGTCTTCGGCTGTCGGTGCTATCCAAACCTTTTGGCCATTGCTCCCCACAAACTCGCACCGTCCTCCACTCTTTGTGCTTTTATCGGCTATCACAATGACCATAAGGGATATCGCTGCCTCGATCTCTCCTCCAACCGTGTCATAATCTCCCGATATGGCATCTTTGACGAGTTATCCTTCCCGGTTGTAGAACTTCCCACTCCACTTCCTTCATCCAACTTTGATTTCATATTAGAGTTTGATAATGTGTTGCCTAGCATGGTTTCACATCCTTCTGTTGCAGGTGTTGCGGGTAGAGTTTCATGTTCTGCTGGTACTGTTGTTCTGACGCCTGTTGCACCCACGCCCACAATGGCCGCTGTTGTGCCGTCGGGCTTCCCTGCGCCGGTAGGCTCCCTTTCACCAAACCCTGTTGCCGCGTCGATAGTTCTCCCTGCACCGAGCCTAACTACTGCGTCGAGCTCGGTCGTTGCATCGCCACCGATTCGGTCGCTTGCCGCACCGACAGCCGGTTCTCCTGGCATGTCTTCGGTGTCCTCCCATCCGCAGGTGCCATCCGGGTTCTTCATGTTCCGACGTCATCTCAGTACACTGACATCTTTACAAAGGGTCTACCCTCTTCTGTCTTCATCGAGTTTTGTTCCAGTCTAAACGTCTATACTAGTGGCTAAGTACGATGCTCTGCCTGTGGGAGGGCGTTAGACTTGTGTCAGATTTCCTTGGCTCCATGTTACACTTGTATTCGGTTTCTTTGGCTCCATTGGACTACGCACTTACATATTTGTAATAGCGATACTTTGTTTATTGAGTTAAGATTATTGATCTTATTCAGATATTTCTCCTCGACCTTTTGTTCATGCGGGTCCTGCTTTATACCTCTCGATGGCCTATCGTAAAATCCCATAATAATTTGCAAGTCGAACAAAAAACCACAAAACATCGACCCAAAAAGCATGATGCCTCATATAATAATAAGGAAAGAAAAAACAGAAACCCAACCATATGTGAGGTAGGCTTGCCAATTGAGCCAGCATTACTAGGGAGAACGGGAGAATGTTTTCATCACTTCTGTCTTTTTGTCTTGTATGTCATCTAAATAATTATAAATTTTTTAATAAAATAATAAAATAGATTAATATAAAATACATCACTTCATATCTAAAAGTTCAATTCATATATATCTATAAGTTGTAAAATAACAGCAAATATAACCGTGATTTTTTTGTTTAATTTATTTTTTAACTCGTAGAAATTAGTTTTTAATGAAATAAGCTGAAAAACAAGGGGCTAAAGATGAAAATCCATCTCACATACCTACCACGTATACGGGCGGTAGCTCGGAATCCAATTGAAACGAGCTAGCTGCAAGCCTGCAGCAGCAGCTAGCCGTACGCGTGCCTGGCGGCATGTCACGGCCAGCCAGCCAGCGACCCGTCCGTCGCGGCGAGCGAGCGTCGTGTGGCTATATCCGGAGACGTTGTGGTCGGCATCGCCGCGCGGGCCCCCTCTCCACCGATCGGCATCACGTGTCGCCGACCGATGCGTGCGTTGCCAGACGGTTTTGTACAGCGGTTCTATTTATGAGCAGGAGCTGTTTGTCCCCAGCTCGTGACCGCGACGGCCGCGCGAGCGCGGGGACCGCGCCCGACACCCCGTCTGCCTCTGTCCCCGGCTTCCCCCGCTCTCGCCTGTGACCGCGACGGACACGCAGAGCAAATAACTTGTGGCTGCCACGCCCCCGGTGAAGCACGGGAGAATCTCTCGTCAATTCCGCGGGCTACTAACTTCCTATTTATTTCAATATGGTTTTGTTACTTGTTTTGATATATCTACTCTGCAACAGTAGATAGCTAGGAATTAATTAAGGGTCGTTGTACTTTACTCGCTTTCTCCCTCTTCTATTTTTTACAACTCTTTTTTTACATACGTTTTAGGGTGGTTTTCATTATTGTCTTTTATAACCATATACTGCCTCCATTTTAAAACAAAATAAGTTAATTTTTCACTCAATCCGTACCTACCAATACAAAATCTTGAAAACACAAACTTCATCAAATCTAAAGGTAATTATTTGGTACTTTATCTAGCCGTAGCGTATTTATTTTGTACTTTTGTAAATTATTAGGTACTGATTGTTAAAAATAAATTTATCTTAAGACAATGGGATGGATAAAAATAAATTTATTTTAGACAGAAAAAGTAACTATACAAATTAGTTTTTTACTGTAAAAATTATCTTGTTGACTGTTCTGTTGATGCCGTTTTCAAATATCAAATCCAACTAATATTTGAGCGTATGTAAAGGATTTATGATTTTGAGATTACGAGGTATAAATATTTTCGGATCTAGTGTTAGAGGAGTGTGTAGAATCAAATATATTTGTTTTGTATTTTGTGTGATGAAACATTGGTGATGATTTATGATATTTAATATGTGAAATATTGGTTTATGGTGATGATGTTTGGATTTGTGAAGTTGTGTACGTTTCGATCGGCAGTCAAACCGGCGGTGCAACCGGTCGACGGCGCTGTGAGCTTGACCGGTCGGACCGGAGGTATGCGCACGGTCTGATCGGCCGATTTCGACTCGGTTTCGGATTCGATTTATTTTTTCGGTTTCGAATTGTTTCTTTGTAGACTTGACTTCTAGATGGTTTTTATGCTTATGGTTACTGTTGTTATACAAACGTGAGTCAGCTTTGGACAAATTTGTGCTCGGAATATGGTTTGTTTGTCGTATATGTAGGTATCGCTTGAGGCCTCGGGATAGTGTTGCTTAGGTGAATTGGATCGGAGTAGACTTGGGAGAAGTGGACGACCGAGAGATCAAGAGATCACGCGGGATACTAAAAGGCTAGAGAATAATGCACGTGGAAGATAAAAAATCCATATGGTGTACGAGAGAAATCATGTGCGTTTGGAAAGAGGAGTCGAACTTGGAAAGGACTCTGAATTCGGGAAGATTGATTGAGATAAGGAAAGAGATGAGTTTGTAGCTAGCAAGAGAGGGTTTCCTATATGGATTAGGAGTCCTAATTTGTATAGAATTCGTGGCTTACTTCATATAAAAATAGAGAGGAAGGGTGTGCCTCCTGATATCGATTTTGCAAGAAAGAAAGTTAGGTTTTCGAGTTTAGTTTGAGATTTTCGTGAGGAGTCTTGTTATTGCACTTTGTAAACACTTTTATATGTAATAAAGTTGAGTTTAATATACTTCTTCGAGAATTCATCTGTCGGTGTTTTTTGGTCCCAACGGTCGGCCAGCGAGTGTGCGAGCGGTCGGCCAGACGGGTTGCGGTGGCGGTCCAACCGGAGTTGTGGCGACGGTCGACGGTCGGAGAGGCGGTCTAACCGGCTAGGAGGGGCGGTCGACCAGCGATAGGACGGTGTGACCGTCGAAGGCTTCAACAGCTATGTTTTGTTTTCTTTTTTTAGATTGATTTTATTGATGAGAGAATTTTTTAATTTTATAAAAGATTTTTGGTTTTGGTTTTCTCTATCATTCATCCCCTTTAGTCCTACAGAGTGAAAATGTAATAGATCGTCGATGACAAAATCCCACTAGTTCATCATGCTAACCAACCTCACCTCTGTATGTATGATTGCCAAATATCTCACGTTTACAAATGCAAACACTACTGTGTGTACAACTAGCACGGTAGATCCAGCCTTTCGAAGCAACCGGTAGATTCATACTTCGAAACCGCCCAGACAATTTGCACAACTAGAGGCGGCCGGCGGCGTGCAAGAAAAATATCTCGATTGATTGGCTGAAAAATTGTTGGGATCACATCGTTAGGACCTTGCCTCTACATGTAGGCCCAAAGCTCTCGTTAAAGATAAGCCTGATGCTTTGTTATTCTTGGATCTTTGTGCTTTATTTTTTGCATATGGAGCGTGCCTATGTAGCAGCTTGCAAGCACATATATTTTTACTACTGTCTGCACTGTTCCGTGCATGCAGCAACACCCATGCATCTCTCTTTTCGTCAGAAAGCTCACCTGCACACTGGTGGTAGCTTTTCACTTGCATGATGTATGTCGTCTGTGTAGCTGTTCTGAGCTAAGGTTTATTCTAAGCTACGACTACAAACCATAACTTTTTTGTTAACATATTTTTTTACCCGCTAAACGATAGGCTTTATGTTAAAAAAATTGTATAATTTTTTTAAAAAAATCAAGTATATGTTTTTTAAATTTATAATAATTAATAATTAATTAATTATATGCTTATGAGTTAATTTTACATTACTTTAATACGTCTCTCTGGTATGGGCGTTTCTAAGGGCCCTAAGTCGCTGCTGTGCGCCCTTCCTCTTTAATAAAAAATAACATGCGCGTCTAATTAATTTAATTAACCTTCCTCGTCCAAATGTTTTGGCAGATCACGTAATTAAATTCTTCCTCTGACCAAATTGAAAAATCAAGCGGTTTTGGCTGTGCAGCAAACAATGGTAGCTAATAAGATTCTCACCTGCCGGCTTGCCTTATCATTTAGCTCTATGTGCATGTATGAAGATAAGAAAAGCAAATGTCTTCATCCGATCCATTTCTATAGAACAACTGGGAAATGGGGAATGCACTACTGAAGAAAGCCACACTGGTCTCGGTTCGTAACCTCGTAGTCCGTTGTTAAACCGGACTACTGAATCTGGGACTAGAGATGGGCGACCTCTAGTCCGGTTAAATAACCGAGACTAGAGATGCATCTTTAGTCCCGGTTGAAGCCACCAACCGGGACTAAATATGACGGAGCCGGCCACGTGGCTCCGTCATCTTTAGTCCCGGTTGGTGGCTTCAACCAGGACTAAAGATTTTTTTAATTTTTTTATTTTGCCCTTTCTCCAGCAGTACGGCTATATATATATTACACACATATATTATATTACACATAAATATATAATTTACACCTACTTAAACGAACTTAAGAAAGAAAATATACATATATTATCAAAATATGTACAATATTCATACATGTTTCCTAGCTAGCTTATAAAAAATTATCTCTAATCTACTTTCTTGTGGTTTAGCTACTAAAACTAATGAAGAACTTCCCGCGGATCAACGACTCGCTCGTTCATAAATCCCATCAAATCTTCCCGAGCGGCTTGTATGAAAGTCTCGTGGGGGAGGTCGTCTCTTACTCGCATAAGCTATCATTAATTAAAATAAATGAGAAATAAATATATGAAGTGAATAAGAAATCGAGACGTAATGTATGAATTGGTGTTATACGTACATCTAGATCATCGACGCTTTAACTTCGGTCACAAATCGGTGAATGTAGTCGCGCACGTAATATCCACATAGGTTGGTGCCCCGCGACTGTTTTGCACACTAAAAGAGAAACGATGACATATTTAATATGCATATCATATTTTCAAACATAATAATGATTCAACTCAAATTAGGAGCGTGCATGTTACTCACTGGAAACTTCATCCGCACAGAGAGCTTATCTTTCCAATTTCCGCGAACATTACCCCGAAATCGTTCCCATGCCCTACGTGCAGTTGAAAGTTCGCACGTAATTATCCGTGAACTGCATATATGCAATAGAAAGTAAGATGGCATTACTCGTTAAACAGTTCAAATATGTGGGAGTACGTGGACTCGGTTTATCCATTGAGTCAAAGACATGGATCTTTGACTCGACCCATGTCAAGTACTAATAGAATCCAAAGTGGAATCTATAAATTGGTTTAGATGACACATATGAAACTTTATGTATGCACGGGATTGAAATTGGTTCGGAAAGAAAGAAAAAACTTACGCAGTATTATAGGGCAAAAGGATGAAGGACCGGAAGGGTTGCTTCACAAGCGCGTTGTATATGTTGTCCACTTGTGTCATTAGGAAACCGATCAACCAATGGGCCGTTGATTTTCCGTGGATCCATGAATCCATGCTTGGTGCATTTGTGCTTGTTGCGTATTGGATAGCCATTCTACAACGTTAAAAAGAATTTTAGTCGCTAAATTCAAGGGGTAAGAAACGAAATAACCGGCGATACTTACAAAACCCACGCGGTTAGAAGTGAGACGTCAAGGGCATCACGTTGGTACAGTCGAATATATCTTCGAATCGAGATATAAAGGTAGTCATCTCCATCGAAGAAGTAGTCGTTGAATATTTGCATGTTATCATGTCTTCACCCTTGCTTGGATCGTTGCATGTACCACTCGATGGAAGCGGTACATCGAGTTGGAAGCCTTTTCACGAGATCCGGCTTGACGAGAGGCTTCCCAAGGTTGAACTTGTATTTAAGCGGATTCTTCGCCAGGGGTGCACGCCCATGTAATTGATCCATATTAATTCCAGCTTCTTGAATGAATTGTCTTAAATCAGGTCTAATATTTGGGTCGTGCTGAACTCCATAGGCTTCTGTGGCTGCATGCCAAGCTGGGGTACATCTTTGCCCGCTTTCTTCCCAGCTGAGGCCGACCGCTTTGGTGCGGGTGGCGGCGTCTTCTCAATTCTCTCGAGTCTTTCTAAGACGACCGCTTGATATTGACGGCGCACTCTTTGATGTGAACTAGGGTGTCCCGATCTTTCGGTGAGTTGATGATAACTACGATTTGGAAGAAACGTTGACGATCCGACTACAACCGTACGAGACGTTGTGTTGCGCCTTAGCGATCGATACACCTCTCTCCGTGGGTTGTTGATCTTGCCTGGTGCAGATCAACCTTATTCCCGCAAGCAAATCGAAGAAACAAGCAAGAACAAGATAAAAGCAATCTGAATTGCAAATAGGAATTGAATACAAATGATAAGATGGGGTTCCGAATCAAATAGAACGGATGGTCTAGCCGACACACGCATCTATTAGGAAGTAGCGATAGCTAAACTTACATAAACAAAACCCGAGTTGTTCTATGGAAGCTAGGGGGTATATATATAGGTGCAAGGACGACCTAGGGCTCCCTAGAATCGTGTTCCACCTGGTTAGGGCGCACCCCACTTGGGCCCCACTTGGGCGGGGTCCCATGAAGTTACAAGCCCATAGGCCCATTATAGGTGATGCAACACCTTGTTTCTGTGATTGCGAATGATTGGGATGGAATTTTGAGATGAGGCTAGATCCGTTGGAAAGAGGACTCCAAGAGCTTTCCATCAAGTACTTATGGACCCAAATCGGAGCACGTATGCATATTTGACGGCCGTTTGAATTCAGCGCTGTCCCGCAGTCCGAATTCAGCACCAAAACGTGTTGGATTAGATCTCTTTCTTTTCTTGGGCCAAAAGTGACGTGAGAAGTACTTGGATTTGCCCCCCAATCAATTTCCTTTGTCCTCCATGTCTTCCATGTGTGTTTAACACTCTTTTTGATCCAGGTATGTATTTCGAAAATGTAAATAAACACATATCATGGTGCAAGCATCAATTCATCAAAAGTATCAAATACAATCTTGATAAAGAATTCGTGCACCTTTAAATCAAAAGCTCATGTGGTTGTATCCAAGGTGGTGATGTCCTCATCACTCTTGGATGATGACCGTTTAGGAGTCGGTGCTCATTGTGGCGACGGAGGAGGGTTGGAAGGCGGTGGAGTTGGAGACGGCCGTTTAGGAGTCGGTGCTCGTGGAGGCGACGCAGAGGCGGAGGAGGCGGAGGCGGCGAAGGAGGCGGAGGAGACGGCCCACGTGGAGGCGAGGGCGGTGGAACGATAGGAGACGCTGTTCGTCCGGGAATTTTATGTAGATCTTCCTCCGAGAAATATTCCATGAGCCGTTTCTCCTAGCGTCGTCTCCTCGTCTCCTTCCGAGATATCCAGCTCCAGATCTTCATAACCGCGTTCCACTGTTCAATTTCAACCTTCGAGTACGAAGGTGGAACAGGCCGAGAGTGGTAGGTGCCGTCTCTGGCTCGGAATAGCCATGCCCGACGCGACTGTTGAGAAGATTGCTTATTAGTTAATAATGAACGTTGAGTGACAAGTTATTCAAGAAAATATACGTACAACATAAAAGTACGAACATACCTTTATCGTTATGTTTTTCATCGGGATGTGCGAGATCACACGGGATCCGTGTGTGATGTCATCCACGGGCATGGCGGACCTGGTTGAGCTTGTGGGGCCACTCACCTTCATTTCCGTAGATGCGCATTCGCGCGTTGTTGGAGTTGTGCGGTTGTTGCTTGGATCCGCCGTTGGCTAACCCACGGCTCCGCTCCTCCCAACCTTACGGCCACCCTTTCGTCGACAATCGATCGATGCGAGAGCCTCATTTCCATCTCGCGAATCTAGCATCATTCTCTCGCTTTGACCTCATTCGGCTCTTGTATGTGGCGATGTCAGCTTGGAACCCGTATTTTCAGGGGACGACGCCTTTTCCTCGTGTACGCCCCGGGTGCTCTGGGTTTTGGAGGCCGAGCGTTAGCTCGTCCTTCTCTCTATCGGCCCGAACAAGCTCGAGGAACCGGCCGCACCGCCTCCTCTAACCTCCGTCCGGCTTCTAGAATTTCATCACCAAAGATCACCGTGCCATCGACGGGATTTAGAGAGCCGCCGTGAGCATAGAACCAGTTCTTTGATCGTTCCGACCAGCTTTGTGCTCGGAACGATATCTCGTGCTTCTAGGTCGCTTCCATTTTTTCCCATTTCTCCATTGCTTTTTTATAGCCGCCTGACCCAAGTCTGTGATGGTATTTCTTTTTTGCTGCGTTGGCCTTGTTCTTTTCTATGATTGATTGCGCTTCTTCACTGGTCTTGTGCTCAACAAAAGCATCCCAATGATCTCCGAGCTTTGGAAACTTGTCAAAGTCTCGTGTCCGGCCCTTCAGATATATTTCTTGTGTAACTGTTTCTTGTAGTTCCCGAAGAGCTCGCCATTTTCTTCAACGTCCATTCCTTGACCCTTGCCTCGATTCGAGTCCGGGATGGTGAACGTCTGCAGCATTGTCGTCCACAAAGCATCTCTTTCTTCTCGAGTCCGGGAGATAGCTCGCTCCTCTCCTCCTTTGGTAGACCCGCCTCCGGTTGGCAACGCTTATGGGCACGTCATCCCTCACCACCCATCCGCCGTGCGCCACAAACTTCCTTGCGGCGTCCTCTGGGGCAATTGGTCGACCGTCGTGCCACCTCCGTTATGACATGTCGACCCTCTATTTTCTTGCTCAGCCACGTGGCCTCTTCGTCCGGCGGAGGCGGAGGCGGAGCCCTCATTCCTCTCCTCGCTCCTCTCGCTCGTCTCGCTCTCGTTCCCCTCCTCGTTCGTGCACCGATCTTTATCTTCGTGTCCCTCCTTGTTGTAAAACTCTGTTTCTCATGTGATCTCATCAAGGAGAAACTGTTCCTCGTCACGATCCGCCATTTGATTGATGTGGGTTGAGGACTTAATCAAAGAATTCTGAAAAAAAATTATTGTCGGTCAATACATGTACCAATTATTTAAGAATATCATGTATGTCTACGAAAAAAAACATAGTCAGAAAAGAAGAAGATGGAAAAAATAGATGAAATCCGATAGACACCAGATCCAATTGTGCACATCCACAATGTTGATATTTTTTTAGAAGTCACTTCCTGGATTACATCTACCGAACAACCGAACGAACGACCGAACGACCAAACGAGCGACCGAACGACTGACCATTCGTTCAATCTATCGTTCATGTCTCCGTTCTGTCGTTCGTTCGTTCACCCTCAACCCTAAACCCTAAACCCTAAACCCTAAATGCAGTTCCCTAAACCCATCCCTAACCCTAACCTATCGTTCGTTCACGTCCATTCATTCACGTCTATGAGTACGATCATCTGGAGGAGAGGAGAGAAAGAGATGATCATGTATGTGAGGGAGATAAGGTCGAGAGGAGAGGAAGTGGAGAGGAGAGGACAGAGAGGACGTTGCAGGCCTATGTACGTTGTAACGACCGACCGAACGACCGAACGAACGACCGACCCGAACGAACGAACGAACGAACGCACGACCAACCGACCGACCGAACGAGTGTTCGTTCGTGCGTCCGTCCGTTCGTCCACGTCCGTACGGCTGTCCGTCCATTCGTCCGTCCACATCTGTTTGTTGATTTTATCGTTCTCGTTCGTTGAAAAATACAAACTTCACAAGTCACATACACATTCAAATTTAAATCTATTCATGCATTTAAATTTAAATACACATTCAAAACTCTAAATCCACAATATTCATGCATTAAAATTTAAATAAACAATCCATTTACATATAAAGTCCATACAAATTTACACATACACATCGAAATCAAATTCACAAATTTACACATACACATCGAAATCATATTCAAATCCTCCTCATTCATTCACATTCACAAAATTCAGAAAATTCACAAAATTCATTCACATTCATATTCATTAAGCATATAGCACGACAGCGGCAGCGGTGGCGGCGGCAGCGGCGGATACGACAATGGTGGCGATGGCGATGGTAGAATTCCCTGGAATAAATGGCCCCATTCCAGAAAATGGTGACCGTTGGCTCTCGGACAACACTCCGCCTCAGTACTTAGAGCGCTATCATTCCTTGGATTCAAGAGAACAACGTGATAGAGGCCCTCCTGGTGCTGATCGTTATTCATCAAGATATCACTCCTATGACTGCGGACCAGCAAGCCCTAGTCATGGAAGGTCTCACCCAGCAGAGGACGGAGAAGCTCTTCAGGCTATGAAAATTTGCCAGCCGATGATGTTGCCTGGACACTGCCTGGACACCGCATGCTTACTCAAGCTGACAGTACTCAAGCCAATACAGCACGAGCTCGAAGACGTCATCGCGCCATTCCAGAGACAAGCATGATAGGCACTACCACCACAGAGGTGAACAAAAACATGTAGCTGATTTGTACCATATCAACCGCCAAAGAATCTCGATATTGGCTAGTTGCTTGGAAGTCGTCGCGTTATGGCTTCGCATGAGCTTCCCCGTGCTCGTAGCCCCTTATGGCTTGGAAGCCGCCGTTCGCCGATCGAATCGAAGAAATCTCTCCTATCGAGGTCCATAGTCCAGCTCCCATATGTCATTGATGCTGCCATAATATGTGCTAGCTGTACCATCGTATCCCACGGCATCGATGCGGACAACACTGTTCTGATTCGTGCTCTTTAAGTCTTGGGTCTGTGTGTAAAATGTGTACCCATTGATTTCATATGCCTGGAATGTGGTGATCAAGCAAGATGGTCCTCGCCAAGAAGGCTAGTTGTTGGTCAATGCTCGCGTTGCCCATGAGACGTTGTCGTGCCAAACAGGAATGCATCGATGTGATGGCGTGTAATCCTGCATCCGTCTTACCGATGTTTTCCGAGCGAACAATCGCCAAGTGCTCCTCGATGTAAGGAGCCACCAAGAAAGATTGTTGCAACACGGTCCAATGTGCTTTCCTGTACAAGTCATTGTCTATGTTCATTATTGCCTTCCTTCCAAGAGTTCCCTTCCCCGTAGTCTACCTTCATGGCTTGATTCGGGCACCCGATGGAACGGAGGTCTTCAATAAAGTCGACGCAAAACTCAATCACCTCCTCTGTTCCATATCCATTGGCGATGCCGGCCTCCGGACGCGAACGATTACAAACGTACTTCTTTAGAATGCCCATATACCTTTCGAAGGGAACATGTTGTGTAGGAATACCTGACCGAGGATACATATCTCTTTGACAAGGTGGCATAGAAGATGCGTCATGATATTGAAGAAGGAAGACGAAAAGATCATCTCAAAGCCGACAAGACATTGGACCACATCATTTTGAAAGTCTTCTAGTCCGGATCGATGATCTTCCGTGAAATTGCATTAAGGAAAGCACATAGCTTTGTTATGTTGCTTGACATTATCGGAAGGATACCCCAAATTATAACGGGAAGCAACTGTGTCATCAGCACATGGCGCTCATGGGACTTTAGATTTGTAAACTTCTTATCCTTCGTGCTTATTATTCCCTTTATATTCAAGGAGTATCCAGACGGTACCATGACGCTCTCCGGACATTCAAACATTATTTCCTTCTCTCGCCCCGCTCGAGTGTAGTTGGTGGACTTAGGTATTGGGCTCCTTTTTCCTTTGGTTGCGGGTGAAGGCCGTCGCGTTGTGCCATATGTTTCGATCGTTACGTGCCTCAAGTGTATATTTTGATTTTCCGTATACACCTAGGAAGCCAACAGTTTACGCAAAGGTTCTTGGTGAGGTGCATCATGTCGATTGCGTGGCGAACGTCCAACACTTCCCAAGAGGGCAACTCCCAAAAATTGACTTCTTCTTCCACATCGCCGCGTGACCACCTTCACTTTACATGGACAACGTATGAAACCCTTATGCTTGTTGGCATTGGCCATACTCAAAAATAATACACGCCTTGAATAAACTCTCTCGACCGTTGATCCGCGTTGTACATCTATTGCCGATCCATCTACATGGAATGCACAAAAATCGTAAGAAAATTCCACGAAATTCAAATCATTTAAATATTATTACAATAATTATATATATAATCGACAATTATTATATACTAATCCAACATACGTAATGTGTTGTTTAAAAAATTAGAATTATTTTTAAAAGGTCTTTTAAAGTGATAAACATAAAATTAATTAATTATTTTGCATCTATTTTAAAAGGTCCTTTGTCATCTATTTTACAACTTTTTTGTCCAAAAGATTCTCTCTCATCATTTTCCATAAATATTTTTTGAGATAAAATTGTACGGACTAATTTCCTATAAATGTTACGTGCTAAGCATACTTTTCTTCCTCTTTATTTTCCCCAACTTTTTTCTCAACACAATATAATGTGCTTAGCAAAATAATTAGTCCAAACAAATTTTCTCTCTCCTCATGTTTACAAAAAATCTAGAGATGAAAATGTATAGAAAACAACCGTAAAATGCGAAGTGCTAAGCATAGATCATAAGAGGAAGAAGTTGCTAACCTTGTAGATAGCAAAGATTTGTGTATTATCACCAAAACAAAATTACAAAAAAATTTTGGCAGCACCTCCCCTCTAGAGAAAAATTTTGAAGACAAGTGTAGCTGGCTCGGGCTGGAGGAGGAAGAAGGAGTTTAAAAAGGAACCCCATCTTTAGTCCCAGTTGGTGTTACCAACCGGCACTAACGATCATCTTTAGTCTCGGTTGGTGTTACCAACCGGGACTAAAGATGGCGCCAGAGGCTGTCAGAGCGTGTCAGAGCGCCGGACATCTTTAGTCCCGGTTGGTAACATGTCACGCCCAGAAATTCACACCAGAATTTCTGCAGCTAATTTGTGCATTACACCCTCGTCCAGGCATCAGCCGAGGTACACAAATCGACGTTATTGATAATACAGAATCCTCGTCTTAGAAACAATATAAAAGAGTTACACAAATGCGGCGGAAAGGAAAATAAACCGACTTGAGCTAAACTTGACTCGAGCGAAGCGAAACACCAACACCACGGCTAACCCTTGACGTCGAACAAGCCTACGCCTCCTCGGAGACCTCGATCTCAACTTCTGGCACTGAAGGGGGAAAAAGAAGCAAGGCTGAGTACAACCACCGTACTCAACAAGTCACACCGGAAAAGGGACATGATGCAAGATAAATATCAAGGAAAAGGATAAGAGGCTCAATTTGCATAAACAAACATTTGCGTAATATAATAATAATATTTGAAGACAAAGAAAAAAGAGTAATAATTAAGCAGTATTAAATACACATGTCCAACGTTAAAACCACGTTGCAACAGGCCCATCCATCCACCTGCACTAGTCACATTCCCACATTGCATTCAAGTAAATAAGTGAAACTAATCAAGGTGACGATCGCCCGTAACCGTGGGCACGACTATTCGAATAGTTTTAATCTGATCAGAGGTGTACAACTGTACCCACAAGACACAATCCCACAACACGTTACCGTGCGGTGGTGCACCACCACGGTACCCCGGAAAGGAACTGTGACAGGACCCTTCACATAAACCCCTCTAACCAATCGTACCACACCAAGGTTTCGCCCCACTCCCATCGGGCAATGGGCGCCTCCTCTAGTGCCACGGTGAATCCGAAGCTGATCAACCCTTAAAATCGGGCCGACCCAACTCCATCACGCCCACCCTCTCTCGGGATACGTCGGCCAGAGACGCCTACGCTACTGCACCCGGCCCATTACCCATGCCGGCTTGTGGTATGCACGGTACTTCTTCCAGGGTTTCCCGAGAACCGGTCCTTAATTGTCATGAGCACGCTAACCAAAATCCAACCATGTGCTCACGACCCACCCTTTTCATAATTCAATATTATTAGAAATAGAGTCACAACTTAACCTCATCCGAGAGTTAACCTCTAGTAATATACTTGATTAGTGTGATCCCCTTAAGTGAGCTAGTTGAGCTAAGCATAACTAAGCAAACCTTAAGCTATCACTAGTCACATTGAACCCCCAAGTTATCAATGGTATAAGGTAAACAATCCTATGGTTGAGTACAATAGGTATAATCATCCCATGAAATGACATTCTAAAACATATGCAATATTTGAGAGAAAGGAGATATTTACATAAAATAGGTACAATATGGTCAATGTAAGGTATGACTTGCCTTGTTCTGGAGACTGAGGAACCTCGGCGACTACTTCGAAGAGAACGGGCTCACCGGAAAACTCGGGATCTACACGACAAACAAAGCACTCAACAAACACCCTAAAAGGTCTACTAAAATAGCACCGAAAAGTATTTTTAATGGATTCTTGACATTTTTCTAGATTTAATGAAATTTGAATGGACTAAAACGGAGCTCGGGTTCAAAAAGATATGGATTTTAGAAGTTTAATTGCGATTTTTACACTAAACGAGAAAAGATTAAAGCATTTATTGCGTAATTAAGCCCCAGTGACGCAAGCATGGCGCAGCGGGTAGGGCCGACGTCGGTGGCGCAAGGGGCCGACGCAGCGGCGCGGGCGCTCGGTCCACGGTGGACCGAGTCCACGGCGGGCGGCGACGAGCGCGGGGACACGCGGCACGCATCCGCGGGAGAAAAGGAGAAAAAGGAAAAAGGAAAAAGGAGAAAAAGGATTTTGAGGCTTAATTAAATTCCTGATTTCTTATTTAATTGGTTAAAAATACTTAGAGTGCTCTAAAAATTCCAAGAAAATCCCGTTAGTGCATTTTGACATGCAGATTTCCGAAAAATCCTACCATGTCGTTTCCATTTGTTGGTTGCATTTTAAAATTACTGGTTGGCTCCAGATTAATTAAATTTCGATTAGTTCAGGTAAATTATTTAAACAAATTAGGGCAAAACTCAGGGTGTGACATAACACCAACCGGGACTAGAGGTAGCATCTCTAGTCCCGGTTGGTGTTACCAACCGGGACTAAACATGCCCGACGCACTAACACGCTCTAACAACATTTGAACCGGGACTAGAGGTGATCTTTAGTCCCGGTTCGTGACACGAACCGGGACTAAAGTTCCTAGAGAGCCGTTGTAATTACATCATAAATTAGATGTAACTACATTGTAAATCAAAAAAATGTCATAGCGCAATGGAGTGAGTGCGTCACTGCTCCCCTGGTGTTGCGAGTACAATGCCTGCCCCACCGCGTGCTCGCTCGATTCTGTGTTCTCGTCACATGCACGATGCTCAACACGGAGATTCGATAGCCAAAACATCAAAAGTTTCCCCTGCAGTTTTCTTGCAATATGGTAGCACAACAATTCCGAAATGAAATTATCATCTTATTTTCTAACGAATCGACATAAGAATTACCAACTATACTAATGACATAAAGGAAATTAACAAGAAGAAAAAGACTATCCCAATAGAGAAACAACAAGGGAAAAGCAAACACTACCGGAATCCTGACGTTTGCCGAGTGCCCAGAGGTTTGCCGAGTGCAAAACCACGGGCATTCGTCAAACAACATGTTTGTCGAGTGCCTCTTGGCAAAGCCGAACACTCGGCAAACATCCCTGTTTGCCGAGTGGCGCTGAGAGGCACTCGGCAAAACTTGAAATTTGCCGAGTGTCTACTAAGTGCACTGCAAACAATACTCTTTGCGAGTGCTTAGCCTATGCACTCGCTAAAATTTTAAGATTTTGTTATGTAACACCCTCCAAACTTTTTCACACCCTCATATAGAACATGAATTACTATATGTTAAAATTTGAGATATTTTCTAATTGTTTGCTATATTTAAATAATTTTGTGTATATATAGGAATTTCTTGAATAGTGCCACATTTGAACTACAAGCGATTCGAATAATGGAATGAAATGTGTTAAAAAATGATATTCATGTTGTTCAATCCATTTTGAGGCCATATCTAGGAAATATAAAGTAATTACAAAGATCTTATTCGAAAGACCGTGAGTCAAATAAAGTCCGCTAGTTATTAAAATATTAGAAAAACAATTAATGTCCGAAAATCACGAGAATTGTCACAATATCATGAAATCGGACTTTGAGGCCGTGGTAAAATTATAAAGATTTCGTACATTTTATCATGTACGACGCTTATAAACCGAAACATCTCCGAATAAGAATATTAGAGTTTATACTCACTCACAAAATTATAGTCATAATGATGATCAAATTTATAAATTGGTGACAAAACTTTTGTGCACGTAATATATAACATACATTGCACCATGCCAAGTTATGGGATTTTTTCAAGCAATTTAAAATTTTTAATTTATTTTTTTCCATGTAATAGGTAATTACTTTGCCAAGTGCACCATAGGAAAGCACTCGACAAAGCCTTTGCCGAGTGCGTCCCTAGGGGCACTCGGCAAAAGACAGACACGTGGCCTCTACCCAGGTGGAAAAAATGTTTGCCGAGTGCCTCGAAATAAAGCACTCGGCAAACCTAAAAAAATTCTTTAGGTTTGCTGAGTGCTCCTCCGTGGCACTCGGCAAAGGCTTTGCCGAGTGCCTCGCAAAGGGACACTCGGCGAACCTAAAAATTATTTAGGTTTGTCAAGTGCTCCTCCCGAAGCACTCGGCAAAGTCTTTGCCAAGTGCATCTCACCGCGGCACTCGGCAAACCTACAAAAATTCTTTACGTTTGCTGAGTGCCCCGTCGCTTCTAAGCAATCCAAGAAAGCCTTGCCGAGGGCCGGATCTAGGGCATTCGGCAAACTCCTCCAACACTTAGTAATTTTGGTCGGCCGCACAAACACACACAACACACAACGGCTCTTATCGACCATTCGCCGTCCCCCGCACGCCGTCCCGGCCGCCGTGCCCTCCGCCACGCTGTCCCGGCCAGTGCCCACCCGCCGCGCCCGCGCCCCGCGCCCAGGCCCGCCCCGCGCCCAGCCGGCGGCGCGGCTTCGCACCGCCGCCCGGCCTCCACACGGCCGTGCCCACCGCCTCATGGCCGCGCCCCGGCCACCCTTCCCGGCCGTCGCCCTTCGGCCGTCGCCACTGTCCTCCACGCGTAGAGTCTCTCCACTGGCCGATCTCTCTCGACCCACCACCGGGGTTTAATGTAAGTGTTTAATGGAACAAAAATAGATTTTAGTATATAGTAACTATGTAGTATAGACTAAGTAGTGTGATATTCGACAAAAGAAAATATAGGAAGTTGATTTAGTGCATATGTGGTGATTTTAGGGTTTATTGTTTATAGCTAATTTGTATATGTGGTGCATATATGTCTTGTTATATGTGTATGTGATTGTCGGCCATCCTATCGTCTCGTTTGTTGCAGGTTTTGGAAACCTCCCCGTGCAAGAGAGGTGCTGCCGAAATTTTCAATTGACATGACTATTTTTCTTCAGTACAAACCTTTGCACCTACATCGACTTGTGTAGCCGTGACCGCTTCGATACCGGGGGTGTACTGTGAGTCCGTCGCCGCCTCCTTATACTACACGGCTTCCTCGTTGCCTTCACCGACGCTGTCGTCCGTCTAGCCCGAGTGGCACTTAGGTGAGAGACCCCGGGCTTATCTTGCATAGTTACATTAATTAGATATAATGTATGTGTATCACATAACCTAGTTAGTCTTCTCCCATTCGAAAGAGATATGATTGGAGTAGATATGCAGATCTTTGCATATCTGAAATCGTATCTGTTTTGAATTGTCCCTGTTTTTTGGACAGCCCGAGGATGTGTAGAGCGGTTTAGTTTTCATGCCTTACTCCAGTCCGAGATAGGGTTTCGACACCACCTCCCTGTTGTTCTCTGGATACACAATCTCCCTGATGGGACGTGTATTTTGAGAACAGCAGGGAGGTACTGCCGAAATTCTGTCTTGGACCGAAGTAGAGCATGAAAACTAACACCGTCTACACATCCTCGAGTGGGATTAGGACCTATCCTCACCTATTAGAGAGTATAGGCACTCGGTAGATTCAAACAATTCTTATATTATTCGCTGATTTGTTAGAGGATGGATGACCGTGAGTGGATGTACACGGGCCACCCAATGTGTCTGGGATGACCCTTGAATGGATTAACAAGACCAATGTTTTCATCGAGGGGGCTTTTGCCAGGCTTAATGGGAAGCCTACCACTTGGTGTCCATGCGCTAATTGTCGAAACAAGTGTTAACAATCAAAGAAACGGTTGGGTGAACATCTTGTGAAGAATGGATTTATGCCAAATTATACCCGATGGACCTTACATGGTGAGCGCCATCGTGCGAGAGAGGAGGTCGTGAGACAACGAATCGATGAATATGATTCTGATGCTAGGGTAGGAGATATGTTACATGACTATGTTGAAGGGTGTATGGAGGACGAGCCAGAGGAAACCGCAAAGGCATATTACCTGATGTTGCAGGCGGCACAACAACACCTTCACGGGCATACTAAGGTTTCTCAACTGGATGCCATTGCACGTCTAATGGCCCTAAAGTCCCAGTTTAGCTGGAGTAGAGATGGCTTCGATGCTATCTTGTCAATATTTTGTGGTCTGCATTCCGAAGGTCACATTCTGCGCCTAAGAGCATGTATGACGCACAAAAACTCCTTCGTGCACTTAAGATGCCATACGAGCGAGATACATGCGTGTCCGAATGGATGCATCCTATTTAGGAAAGAATATGTAGAAGATAAGTACTGTCCAAAGTGTAAAGCCTCTAGGTACGTAGAGGTAGACTCTGGTGATGATGAGAAGAGACAGCTCCAAATCGGCGAGAAGATCCTTAGGTACCTTCCCTTCATACCAAGGATCCAACGACTATACATGATCGAGGAATCCGTGAAGTAGATGACATGGCACAAAAATGGACGTCGATACAATCCTGATATGATGGTACATCCAGCCGACGGAGAAGCATGGGCAAAGTTTGATGCGGTTTATCATGAGAGAACTAAAGAGGCTCGTCATGTACGTGTTGCACTGGCAAAAGACGGGTTCAATCCTTACGGAATGTCGGCGTCGCCATACACTTGTTGGCCTGTATTCGTTATCCCCCTCAATCTCCCCCAGCGTTATCTTTCAACGACAGAATATTTTTTTTGTTGTTGATAATTCCTGGACACCTAGGGGATAATATGAGTGTGTACATGGAGCCTTTGATTGATGAATTGTTCCGTGCTTGGGATGAAGGGGTATTGACGTACGACCGAGCCACGAAGACACTTCAAAATGCATGTTTGGTACCATACCTCCCTGCATGACTTCTGGCTTATGGGATATTCTGTGGCTAGTGTGTTCACGGAAAATTCCATGCCCGGTATGCAAGGAATCTCTGGAGTTCTTTTGGTTGACAAAGGGTGGAAAGTATTCTTCATTCGACAAACATCGACAATTCCTCCCTCTTGACCACCCATTCAGGCGAGATATCAAGAACTTTAAAAAAGGTGTTGCCATTGAAGACATTGCACTGAAGATGATGACAGGGGCCGAGGTTCATGCTCAGTTAGATGCTCTCATGGTGAATGAAGAAGGTGGTTTTGCGAGATACGGTGTGCACCATGCATGGACACAAAAGTCAGGCCTGTGGAAGCTCCCCTATTTTGAGCACCTCCTTCTTCCACATAACATTGATGTAATGCACACCGAAAAGAATATCGCCGAGGCATTCTTTTGTACAGTCATGGACATTCCTGATAAGACATAGGACAACGTTAAGGCTAGAGTGTACTAGGAGAGGTTGTGCGATAGACCTAAGCTGGACATGGCACCTCCCAACGGCGGCAAGTCATGGAGGAAGCCTAAGGCAGATTTCGTCCTGACGAGGGCCCAAAGGAAGGAGGTACTGCAATGGTTCCAAACGTTAATGTTCCTTGTTGGGTATGCAACAAATTGGAGGAGGGGAGTGAACTTATCTACAATGCAAATCAGCGGGCTCAAAAGTCATGGCTACCACATATGGATTGAGCGGCTTCTTCCGGTGATGGTTCATGGCTATGTCCCTGAGCATTCCTCCAGCTCTGTGCTAAGGAGTTATCTCGAACCGTAGTTAAAGAAATGGAAGAAATGACACCTGTGTTGATCTGTAAGTTGGAGAAGATCTTTCCACCCGGGTTCTTCAATCCGATGCAACATTTGATTTTGCACCTCCCGTATGAGGCACGAATGGGGGGGCCCTGTGCAGTACCGTTGGTGCTATGGGATTGAGAGTGAACTAAAAGATCTTAGTACCGTTGGTGCTATGGTGCTCCCCCGATTGGCAGGCCCAGCATCTCACGTGCCGTGGTCGGCGTTTGATGATGGAAGGTGCATCACACCGTCAGGGCAACAGGAGCCTCAAACGATACGCCCAGAAATATGTATGCAAATTCCTTTATTTATTGTAACGCTGAATTCCGTATAATTTCTAATCATATTGGTTGTTTTCGTAGTCCGAAGCACATGGTGGTCAACCTATTAACACGTTCCAGGCGTATGCTCTGGCCCGCAAGGGCAGGGCGACGTCCGACGTCTCCTACAACCCGGACGACCCGCCCTCGGTGTACTGCAATCCAGGCGTGCACAAGCGCCTCACCGGTTACTCATCAATGGCAAGAGAGATCGACGGGTCAGAGTTCGATCCGAGCGCCCATGACCTTGACGGTGAAATCGTCATGAGGGTGGGAGGGGGCAGGCAGCACGAGCGGTTATGGATGGGCAACAGCGTGATCTACATGGCTAGTACTCCTACTCTCGCCGAGATTCGAGTGAGGAGCACGGGGTCAGGCCTGGGCATACGGTCACGCCCGACCCCTACACACCCCGCATGGCAGCACTATAAGTTATTTCTGTTTCACTCGTCGTCCATTGATTTTTACAAATGTTTGATTTGCATTGTATCATTGGGATACAATTAATAATGTAGGCCCAACTAGACGAAGAAAGGAGGCTATGGGAGGAGATGACACAAACGCATCGAGATCCAACTAATGGAGATACAAATAAAAGAATAAAGCCCGACATATAGCAGTTCTATCAATACATATAGACTCTTTCTCGAACATGGGTCGCCTCGCCCGCACCAACGATGGTCTTGCCGCCTACCAGCTTGTTATGGCCACTCCGCCACTCTTATGAGCACTCCTATGAGTCACGTGAGAACGTTATAGTTTCATTTCATATAGCATACCATTGTAGCTTCATTTCACATGCATTTTACTTTCCATTGTACAAGATGCCTTGTCGGCATCGAATGTTGGGCCTCGGTGGATGCCATTTGAACTAGCTACTAATTGAGGGTTGTGTATGTGATGCGATCCCGCTAGGGTTTAGTCCCGATCTTTCGATGAGAGGTGGAGGATAACTCGATTGGGAAATAGAGGCGACGTTCACGGCCCGACTACAACCGTCCAAGGACGATGCGCCTTAGCAACCGATACACCGTCTCCGATGGTTGACGCGATCTTGCGGTGCGCGACAACCCGGCCACTAGGGCACTCGCCCCGCAAGCAATCGAAGAACAAGCAAGAACAAGTAAAACAAGCACTGAAATTGCTATAAATTAAGATGAAAGATTCAATCTGAATACACAATATGGTGGGGTTCCGAAGACAAACAGACGGACGGTCTAGCCGACATGCGCGTTGTGTGCAAGTAGCAAAAGGCTAACTCTAATCAACAAAACCCGCCCTTCTTGGTGGCGGCTGAAGGATTAAGTAGAGGGGAGAGACGACCACAGGGGTGCCGGAGTCGTGCTAAACCCTAGGACGCGCCCTAATGGGCCCAACTTGATACACGGCCCATTGGGCCAAAAGAGGTGACGCAGCACCAAAGACAGAAAACACTCGGTAGAAAAAGAATAATTGCGGCCGCTCCAGGACAGATATTGACATGGGGCTGGATCCATTTGAAAGTAGACTTGATAACCTTTCCATCAAGTACTTGCACGCCCAAATCGAGTTTGCATGAAGTCGTGGCGGCCGTTAGAACTTGGTACCGTGCTGCAGTCCGAATCCACCCCGTGCGAATCCTCTTCCCGTTGATCCTCTCCATCGTTCCCGAGTAAAACAAAAGTGCACGCGCCTCCAGTGGTATAAAGAAGAGGAACATAAACTTAAGAATGAACTTACTCCGATGGTTGAGTTGACGTGCACGAGCGCGCGGTTATTGGGCCATGAAGTTGTACGTGTCGAGGCGTGGATGTATCGGTAGTATTGATGTCCTCATCATCCTCCCCTTCTTGCATTGGAGTCGTCCTCGACTCAAGCTCATCTTCGTCTCCCAAATATGGCTTTAAATCTGCAACGTTAAAAGTGGGACTAACCCCAAAATCGGCAGGGAGATCAAGCTTGTATGCATTTTCATTAATTTTGTCAAGCACTTTAAAAGGTCCATCAGCTCTAGGCATCAACTTAGACTTTCGCAAATCAGGAAACCGTTCCTTTCGCAAATGTAACCAAACCAAATCACCAGGTTCAAAATTCAATTGACGTCTACCTTTGTCACCAGCAAGCTTATAGTTAGCATTCATGCGCTCTATGTTTTCTTTAGTTGTTTCATGGAGTTTTAACATCAACTCAAAGCACGTTGTTTAGCATCAAAATTCAGTTTTTCAGAAGATGGCAAAGGCATTAAATCAATAGGAGCACGAGGCAAAAATCCATAAACAATCTCAAAAGGGCACATCTTTGTAGTGGAATGCAACGAACGATTGTATGCAAATTCAATATGAGGCAAACATTCTTCCCACATCTTAATATTTGTCTTTAAAACAACCCTTAACATAGTAGACAAAGTCCTATTCACAACTTCAGTTTGCCCATCAGTTTGGGGATGACAAGTAGTAGAAAACAAAAGCTTAGTCCCCAATTTAGCCCACAAAGTTCTCCAAAATGGCTGAGAAATTTAGTGTCACGGTCTCGAAACAATGGTGTTTGGCACACCATGCAAGCAAACAACCTCCCGAAAGAACAAGTCGCAATATGAGTAGCATCATCAGCTTTATGACATGGTATGAAATGTGCCATTTTAGAAAACCTATCCACAACCACAAAAATGCTATCTCGCCCCCTCTTGGTCCTAGGTAAGCCCAACACAAAATCCATTGAAATATCTTCCCAAGGAACACTAGGAACGGTAGAGGCATATATAAACCATGGGGTTTAAGCGTGACTTAGCCTTTTGACATGTCGTGCAGCGAGCCACAAATCGCTCCACGTCTCTTCTCATCCTTGGCCAAAAGAAATGGCTAGCAAGGATGTCCTCCGCCTTCTTGGCACTAAAATGCCCCATCAACCCACCGCCATGCGCTTCCCGCAAAGAACAACAAACGAACAGAGCTAAAGGGGAATGCATAGCTTGTTAGATCTAAAAATAAACCCATCATTGAAGACAAATCTGTTCCATGTCCTTCCATCCTTACAAAGGCAACAACACGCCTTTAAAATCATCATCATTCACATATTGGGCTTTGATTGTTTCTAGGCCAAAGATTTTGTAGTCAAGTTGTGTCAACAAAGTATATCTCCTAGACAAAGCATCAGCAATGATATTCTCCTTTCCCTTCTTGTGTTTAATGACATAAGGAAAAGATTCAATAAATTCAACCCATTTAGTATGCCTACGATTCAGCTTTGCCTTGACTACGAATATGTTTTAAAGATTCATGATCGAATGTATGACAAATTCCTTGGGCCATAAATAATGTTGCCATGTTTCCGTAGTTCTCACAAGAGCATACAATTATTTATCATAAGTAGAATAATTCAGAACAGGCCCACTCAATTTTTCACTCGAAATATGCAACGGTTTTCCTCTTGTAGCAAAACACCACCCAATCCAATCCCACTAGCATCACATTCGAGTTCAAAAGTCTTATTAAAATTTGGAAGTTGGAGGAGAGGTGCATGTGTCAACTTATCTTTTAACATGTTGAAGGCGTTCACTTGTGCGGTGCCCCACGTGAAAGGCGCTCCCTTCTTTGTAAGCTCATTCAAGCGGTGCGGCAATGGTGCTGAAATCCCGCACGAAGCGCCGATAGAATCCTGCAAGTCCTAAAAGCTTCGAACCCGTGTGACCGTTTTAGGAGGCGGCCAACCTCGAATTGCCTCGACCTTGGCTTGATCAACCTCACCCCCGGAGTAACAACATAGCCAAGAAACGATACACGATCGATGCAAAAACCGCACTTCGCAAGGTTACCAAACAAACGTGCATCGTGCAAAGCATTAAAAACAGCACGTAAATGATCAAGGTGTTCCTCTAAAGATTTGCTATAAATCAGAATATCATCAAAGTATACCACCACAAATTTGCCAATGAAAGCACGCAAAACCTCATTCATCAACCTCATGAAAGTGCTAGGTGCATTAGTTAAACCAAAAGGCATCACTAACCACTCATATAATCCAAACTTAGTTTTGAAAGCCGTTTTCCACTCATCTCCCAACTTCATACGAATCTGGTGGTATCCACTACGCAAATCAACTTTAGAGAAGACAAAGAGAGCCACTCAATTCATCAAGCATATCGTCTAACCTAGGAATTGGATGACGATATCTAATGGTAATGTTATTAATAGCTCTACAATCAACACACATACGCCAAGATCCATCTTTCTTAGGCACCAAAATCACCGGCACAACACATGGACTAAGAGACTCTCGTACGTACCCTTTATCAAGCAACTCCCGAACTTGACGCTGAATTTCCTTGGTCTCGTCGTGGTTGGTTCTATGTATGGCGCGCGGTTGGGTAGTGAAGCCCCGGAATCGATCGATTTGATGCTCAATTCCACGCACCGTGGCAGCCTGGTGGTACATCCCGGGAAAAACATCCTCATACTCCCCGCAAAGATTAGTGACCGCAGTGGAAAAGAAGTGTACATCCTCAAAGGAAAACAAAGCATCCTTGCATACAAAAGCATAGCAAACAGTTTCGCTTGTATCCAAATTGGCAACATCAGATTTAACAGCAAGCATGCAAGAACCTTTCAATTGAATCACATTTTTATTGTCGATTTAGATTCTCTCTTGTTATGTTGCACATGTTCTTTGGCTACAATCTGATTTTCACTTATAGCATGAACCCGATTCTTCTCTTTCTTAGCTCTAGCAACATCATCCTCAAAAACAGCTTCGGGGTCATGGGATGCAACACAATTTTCTTATCATGGTACATAAAAGAATATTGATTTGATCTACCATGATGCATAGAATCCATATCAAATTGCCATGGCCTACCTAACAGAATATGACAAGCTTGCATAGGTACAACATCACACTCAACAACATCACGATATGTCCCAATTGCAAAATTAATACGCACCAGCTTGGTTACCTTTGCCTTACCACCGTTGTTTAGCCATTGAATGTGATATGGGTGGGGATGTGGTTTGGTGCCGAGTGCAAGCTTCTCCACCATTTCGCCGTTAGCCAAGTTGTTGCAGCTTCCTCCATCGATGATCAAGCGGCAAGAACGCTCTTAATGACGCACTTTGTTTGGAACAAGGTGTGCCGTTGATTTTGCTCGGCCTTCTCCATTTGTGTGTGCCGAGCACACGCCGCACAATGAGGCCGTCATAGCGTTCCGCAAAGACGCACCAATATGTTCTCTCTGTTCCTCATCTTTATCTGCATGGTCAGCCGCAAGCAAAGCAAGTGTATCTTCATCGAAATCACTAGCCGAGGAATACTCACCATCATCTTTTACTACCAAAACACGCTTGCCGGGCAGTCGCGCTCGGACATGCCCATAGCCCTGCAACAGTGACATTGGACATCTCTTGTTCTTCCAAAGTGGATGCAAATGTAAGAAGCACTCGTGGGCGGCTGCTGGGCTGTCTTAGTCGGTGCACTAACAGCTGGGACACGTGGCTTGTCGCTGGATGGAGAAGGTGCCGACCGCCGGGGTGTGGAAGATGGTGAAGGAGTAGAAGGCGTGCGTGGCAGCCATGATGTCGATTTTCCCGCGTAAACATTAGTCTTGGCACTAGCACGTCGTCCCCGCACTTCCCTTTCAGCTTTGCAAGCAAGATGAAACAATCGAGTCATATTAGTGTAATCTTTGTAGTCCACAATGTCATAGATCTCACGGTTTAGACCACCCAAAAATCTAGCCATAGCAGCATCCTCACTCGCCTAAATTACAGCGAAGCATGCCCATTTTTAATTCCCCGATAATATTCCTCTACACTTTTAGCACCATGCCTCAATTGTTGCAATTTATTTAACAAATCACGTGCATAGTAAGAAGGAACAAATCTAGCCCGCATGACCCGTTTCAAAGCATCCCAAGTCTGTGGCATGTTGTTAGGATTTTTCTTGCCATGTTCTATCCACCACACGAGGCGAAAGCAAAGAACTCACTAGTAGCACTCTAACTCTAGAGTTCTCGGGAATTCATGGCATGTAAATTTTTGATCAACAAGCAATCTCCCATGTAATGTATGCATCGTGATCATATTTTCCATCAAAAGGAGGTATCTTAAATTTGACTTTAGAAAAGCATCTTCATTGCGTACCTCTCGTCGGCGGTGTTCTCCCATGCCTCTACTAAGTTGTTACGTAGCCGACGGCGATCACGAGCGTTGCGGTCATCATGTTCGGTGTCGGGCGGTATAGTCACCATCGAAATTGTCCTCACCGTACTCACCATCTACGTCGTCTTCATCACGCCGATCATGGCCCCGAGCATTGAGGTTATCAAAATGCCTCACAAGTGTAGCAAGGCTGGTGTCAATACGCGCGACCGATGCCTCCAACCCCGCGAGCCCTGGTTGTGGCATCGATTTGTGTGGCCTCCAATTGCCCGATCTTGTCATTCGTCACCCGCAGATCTGCATCAAGTCCTTCGTGTGCCGCTTCACTTCCCTTGCAAAATGTTGTATGATGCGTGCCGGTGCGTGGAGAATGGGATGCACCTTCTTCTTCCTCCGAGCCTCGCCATGGTTAATATAACAAAACAAAAACAAAAACAGTTGACAAGAATTAATCCCTACAACTATTGGGGTGTGGCTACCGAAAGGCGCCGCTCCGCCTTATCTCACAAGTTCTTACCAGTTCTTACCATGCTCACGTGAGGGTGACGACAACCGACAAGTCCGCAACGTGGAACGAGGTGTACGGCGCCGTAGCAACAAGGCTCATTGTCAAGCTGTAGTCGTATGTGTGGAGCTATAGGAGGGCTGAAAGTAATGCACAAGGAAGTACTAGCAACCACGTTAGTCAAAGCAAATTGAGTAAACGCTCAAGGTCGGCATCACCGTAGCTGGTCCTAGGCTAGACGAAATAGAGACGCGAGCCTAACCACAAAGGACGCCACAAGATACAAACCCAAACAAGACACGATCACGGTGAAGGTGGAGACAAAGGGGACTAAGGGGAAGGAGACAAAGGAGACAAAGGAAAGGTTCTCACGAGTCGGCCCCTTTCTTTCTTTTTTTTCTCTTTTTTTCTTTTTTTTTGCTCTCTTTTTTTCTCTTTTTTTTTTTTGTCTCTCTAGTGCCGAGGAGAGAGATGCGACTTTTTTTTTTATTTTTTTTTTTGATATTTTCTTCACAACCAGTGGCACACTAGAACCAACCACAAAAATTCTTAGCTCAAACGGACAAAAATGAGGCACGTGGAATTTTTCAAAGTTTTCTGAAAGGGGTTCAAGCTTCTCGCCACGAAAACAGAATTTTGCAAGCGGAATTTGGCTAATTTCGAAGCGGGAACAGACGGATGTAACTTTTTCTCGTAGATGTCCGTAGATATCTTATTTGCCTAATTTCGAGCCCGTATGAGAAAGATATCACCGTTTTAAGACAAAGCAACTCGAATCGGGGTTCTATTTCCTTTCTTGCGATGGTGGATCAAAGGCAAGACAGACATGATGGAAACGATCAAACTATGGAAGGAAAGTAATTGGTGGGTGGCAGCGATGGTGGTGATGACGGCTAAAACAAAGGTGATGGCGGCGATGGTGAAGGTGGCAAAGTATGTGGTGGCAAGAACTCGAAACTCTAATCGCCTAAACACTAAGACCACACATTGACACAACCATGCAATCGAATACTCAACAAGCCCTAACTAACCAAATTCTAGTGCAAAAAAAGGCTCAAAGGGTTTTTAGGATTGATCTAATCTACTATTTTTTGGCTTTTTTTGGACTATAGGAAACAAAATTAAACAACGAAGGGCAAAAAATCTCTCACCGATCAACCGCGCCCGATACCAACCGATGTGATCGCGCTAGGTTTAGTCCCGATCTTTCGATGAGAGGTGGAGGATAACTCGATTGGGAAATAGAGGCGACGTTCACGGCCCGACTACAACCATCCAAGGACGATGCGCCTTAGCAACCGATACACCGTCTCCGTGGTTGACGCGATCTTGCGGTGCGCGACAACCCGGCCACTAGGGCACTCGTCCCGCAAGCAATCGAAGAACAAGCAAGAACAAGTAAAACAAGCACTGAAATTGCTATATATTAAGATGAAAGATTTAATCTGAATACACGATATGGTGGGGTTCGAACAAACAGACGGACGGTCTAGCCGACACGCGTTGTGTGCAAGTAGCAAAAGGCTAACTCTAATCAACAAAACCCGCCCTTCTTGGTGGCGGCTGAAGGATTAAGTAGAGGGGAGAGACGACCACAGGGGGTGCGGGAGTCGTGCTAAACCTAGGACGCGCCCTAATGGGCCCAACTTGATACACGGCCCATTGGGCAAAAAGAGGTGACGCAGCACCAAAGACAGAAAACACTCGGTAGAAAAAGAATAATTGCGGCCGCTCCAGGACAGATATTGACATGGGGCTGGATCCATTTGAAAGTAGACTTGATAACCTTTCCATCAAGTACTTGCACGCCCAAATCGGAGTTTGCATGAAGTCGTGGCGGCCGTTAGAACTTGGTACTGTGCTGCAGTCCGAATCCACCCCGTGCGAATCCTCTTCCCGTTGGATCCTCTCCATCGTTCTCGAGTAAAACAAAAGTGCACGCGCCTCAGTGGGTATAAACAAGAGGAACATAAACTTAAGAATGAACTTAACGATGGTTGAGTTGACGTGCACGAGCGCGGTTATTGGGCCATGAAGTTGTACGTGTCTGAGGCGTGGATGTATCGGTAGTATTGATGTCCTCATCGGCATGCTACCTGTTACTCCTTTTGTGAACATGATTCAAACTACAATGACTTATGTGATATGAACTTAATTATATGAATGTTGAGACATTATTCAATGAAAACCTTTGAGACATTCAATGTGATGTGAACTTATGCTAGATTATATGGTTGATGTGAAATTAATTGTATAATAATGTCATGTTGATGTTAAATTAATTATGTAATCATGTCGTTCATAGCATTGGAGTGTTGGTCGCTATAAAGTTATATACCATCAAATAATTGGTCGGTATAACTAGTAACAAAACATCGGGTGGCTATAAATAATAATAACTAACTATCGGCCTGGGTATAATGTATTCTGGCCGGTATAGATATATACCGACGCCACTTACACCGATCAAAGACATCCATCGGTATAGATTTATAGTGACCGATGGTCGCCCACGTAATGACTTATAGCGACTCTTTTGTGGTTGCTATAAAAGTGTGTGGTATAGTGGGCGATCATAGCCACCAACTATGTAAGCACCTCTATCTCAATTTGTGGTTCCGAATGTTGCGAAACTACTAGAGAACAAGTTCTAATTGCATATGAACCAAAGCACCATATCTCCATTTGTGGTTGTGGATGTTGTGTATTTGTCGCACCGGAGTTAAATTATGGTTCAGGATGATTGTTGCGATATATTTGCCTTGTGATGGTCCTTGTGATATTGTCCTTGATGCTTTTTGCGATATATTTATTATGTCCGTGATGATGATTGTGAAATGCCCGTGATGATGATTGTGAAATGCTTGTGATGATGCTTGTGGAATGCTTGTGATGATTATTGTGCATTGCCTCTTATGATTGTCTATTTGTGATGAGTTAAGGAAAGGATTAAATATATTGTGGATCAGATGCATGTTTGCTTAGTGTAACACTCTAAGAAAGAGGGGTTTGTTTAGGTAAGACTCCCGCAAAGAGGCTTTCTAGACCACCCCGACAATTGTTTGCCGAGCGCTGCAATTTTTTGCCGAGTGTTGCCAATTTTTGCCGAGTGCAA
>JAIFGZ020000300.1:0-49164 GCA_019925245.2 Oryza australiensis
TTTTGATTTAATCCATTATGATCTTGGGATCTCTCCTATTGCAAGTGTCTCAGGTTTCAAATATTATCTTGTCATTCTAGATGATTGTTCACACTTTGTTTTCCCTTACGACTCAAGTCGACACGTTTCCCACCTTATCCGTTTCTTCACATATTTTGAAATCAAAATGTCCAATGTGACATGAGCGTGAGTTTGACAACTCCACCACCGCATGTTTCTCCTCATGCACGGTGCCACCATGTGGCAGTCCACCCCACTCACTTCTCCCGAATGACAAGGCCGAGTGTATACTTCGGTCAATCAACAACATAGTTCGCTCTGCTGTATTTTAGCCCATCTCACTCTCCCTACTGGGTTGAGGCGCTTCACGTTGCCACACATCTTTTGAATCATCTTCCCACCAAAACTCTCAACTTCGACACACCATTTTTGCTCTCCACGGTGTTTGCCCCACTATGACCACCTCAGTAGTGTCTTGGTGTCGGTGCTATCCAAACCTTTTGGCCATTGCTCCAAACTCGCACCGTCCTCCACTCTTTGTGCTTTTATCGGCTATCCACAATGACCATAAGGGATATCGCTGCCTCGATCTCTCCTCAACCGTGTCATAATCTCCCGATATGGCATCTTTGACGAGTTATCCTTCTAGGTTGTAGAACTTCCCCTCCTTCCTTCGTCCAACTTTGATTTCATATTAGAGTTTGATAATGTGTTGCTAGCATGGTTTCACATCCTTACATTGCGGGTGTTGCGGGTAGAGTTTCATGTTACTGCTTTGGCATCTTGTTGTTACGGCGCACATTGCACCACGCCCGCATGGCATTTGTTGTGCAGTCCCGGGCTTCCTGGCCCGGTAGGCTCCGCTCACAAACCACATTGCCGCGTCGATGGTTCTCCACCTTGCCAGAGCCCTAGCTCGCGTCGAGCTCGGTGGTTGCATCGCCAGATTCGGTGGCTTGCCTTGCCAGGCAGGCCCGTTCTCTGGCATGTCTTCGGTGTCCTCCCATCCGTAGTGCCATCGGGTTCTTCATGTTCAACGTCATCTCGGTACAACGACATCTTTACAAGGGTCTACCTCTACTTCTTCATCGAGTTTTGTTCCGAGTCTAAGCGTCTATACTAGTGGCTAAGATACGATGCTCTTGCTGTGGGAGGGCGTTAGACTTGTGTCGGATTTCCTTGGCTCCATGTTACACTTGTATTCGGTTTCTTTGGCTCCATTGGACTACGCACTTACATATTTGTAATAGCGATACTTTGTTTATTGAGTTAAGATTATTGATCTTATTCAGATATTTCTCCTCGACCTTTTGTTCATGCGGGTCCTGCTTTATACCTCTCGTGGCCTATCGTAAAATCCCATAATAATTTGCAAGTCGAACAAAAAACCACAAAACATCGACCCAAAAAGCATGATGCCTCATATAATAATAAGGAAAGAAAAACAGAAACCCAACCATATGTGAGGTAGGCTTGCCAATTGAGCCAGCATTACTAGGGAGAACGGGAGAATGTTTTCATCACTTCTGTCTTTTTGTCTTGTATGTCATCTAAATAATTATAAATTTTTTAATAAAATAATAAAATAGATTAATATAAAATACATCACTTCATATCTAAAAGTTCAATTCATATATATCTATAAGTTGTAAAATAACAGCAAATATAACCGTGATTTTTTTGTTTAATTTATTTTAACTCGTAAATTAGTTTTTAATGAAATAAGCTGAAAAACAAGGGGCTAAAGATGAAAATCCATCTCACATACCTACCACGTATACGGGCGGTAGCTCGGAATCAATTGAAACGAGCTAGCTGCAAGCCTGCAGCAGCAGCTAGCCGTACGCGTGCCTGGCGGCATGTCACGGCCAGCCAGCCAGCGACCCGTCCGTCGCGGCGAGCGAGCGTCGTGTGGCTATATCCGGAGACGTTGTGGTCGGCATCGCCGCGCGGGCCCCTCTCCACCGATCGGCATCACGTGTCGCCGACCGATGCGTGCGTTGCCAGACGGTTTTGTACAGCAGTTCTGTTTATGAGCAGAGGCTGTTTGTCCCCAGCTCGTGACCGCGACGGCCGCGCGGCGCGGGGACCGCGCCCGACACCCCGTCTGCCTCTGTCCCCGGCTCCCCGCTCTCGCCTGTGACCGCGACGGACACGCAGAGCAAAATAACTGTGGCTGCCACGCCCCCGGTGAAACGGGAATCTCTCGTCAATTCCGCGGGCTACTAACTTCCTATTTATTTCAATATGGTTTTGTTACTTGTTTTGATATATCTACTCTGCAACAGTAGATAGCTAGAATTAATTAAGTCGTTGTACTTTACTCGCTTTCTCCCTCTTCTATTTTTTACAACTCTTTTTACATACGTTTTAGGGTGGTTTTCATTATTGTCTTTTATAACCATATACTGCCTCCATTTTAAAACAAAATAAGTTAATTTTCACTCAATCCGTACCTACCAATACAAAATCTTGAAAACACAAACTTCATCAAATCTAAAGGTAATTATTTGGTACTTTATCTAGCCGTAGCGTATTTATTTTGTACTTTTGTAAATTATTAGGTACTTTGATTGTTAAAAATAAATTTATCTTAAGACAATGGGATGGATAAAAAATAAATTTATTTTAGACAGAAAAAGTAACTATACAAATTAGTTTTTACTGTAAAAATTATCTTGTTGACTGTTCTGTTGATGCCGTTTTCAAATATCAAATCAACTAATATTTGAGCGTATGTAAAGGATTTATGATTTTGAGATTACGAGGTATAAATATTTTCGGATCTAGTGTTAGAGAGTGTGTAGAATCAAATATATTTGTTTTGTATTTTGTGTGATGAAACATTGGTGATGATTTATGATATTTAATATGTGAAATATTGGTTTATGGTGTGATGATGTTTGGATTTGTGAAGTTGTGTACGTTTCGATCTGACAGTCAAGCGGCGATTGCAGCCTAGTCGGGCAACAGGCTTGACCAGTGAGTCGGACCGGAGGTATCGCACGGTCTGATCGGCGATTTCGACTCGGTTCGGATTCGATTTATTTTTCGGTTTGAATTGTTTCTTTGTAGACTTGACTTCTAGATGGTTTATGCTTATGGTTGCATTTATACAAACGTGAGTCAGCTTTGGACAAATTTGTGCTCGAATATGGTTTGTTTGTCGTATATGTAGGTATCGCTTGAGGCCTCGGGATAGTGTTGCGGTGGGTTGGATCGGAGTAGACTTGGGAGAGTGGACGACCGAGATCAAGAGATCACGCGGGATACTAAAAGGCTAGAAATAATGCACGTGGAAGATAAAAAATACATATGGTGTACGAGAGAAATCATGTGCGTTTGGAAAGAGAGTCGAACTTGGAAAGGACTCTGAATTGGGAAGATTGATTGAGATAAGGAAAGAGATGAGTTTGTAGCTAGCAAGAGAGGGTTTCCTATATGGATTAGGAGTCCTAATTTGTATAGAATTCGTGGCTTACTTCATATAAAAATAGAGAGGAAGGGTGTGCCTCCTTGATATCGATTTTGCAGAAAGAAAGTTAGGTTTTGAGTTTAGTTTGAGATTTTCGTGAGGAGTGCTGTTATTGCACTTTGTAAACACTTTATATGTAATAAAGTTGAGTTTAATATACTTCTTCGGGAATTCATCGTCGGTGTTTTAGTCCCACGGTCTGACCTTGGTGTGCGGCGCGGTGTGGCAACGGGTTGCGGTGGCGGTCAAGCGGAGTTGTGGCGGCAGTCGGCCGGTCGGGAGAGCGGTCTAACCGGCTAGGAGGGCGGTCGACCTGGCCCGGTATAGGACAAGTGACGGCGTCGAAGGCTCAACAGCTATGTTTTGTTTTCTTTTTTAGATTGATTTTATTGATGAGAGAAATTTTTAATTTTATAAAAGATTTTGGTTTTGGTTTTTCTCTATCATTCATCCCCTTTAGTCCTACAAGTGAAAATGTAATAGATCGTCGATGACAAAATCCCACTAGTTCATCATGCTAACCAACCTCACCTCTGTATGTATGATTGCCAAATATCTCACGTTTACAAATGCAAACACTACTGTGTGTACAACTAGCACGGTAGATCCAGCCTTTCGAAGCAACCGGTAGATTCATACTTCGAAACCGCCCAGACAATTTGCACAACTAGAGGCGGCCGGCGGCGTGCAAGAAAAATATCTCGATTGATTGGCTGAAAAATTGTTGGGATCACATCGTTAGGACCTTGCCTCTACATGTAGGCCCAAAGCTCTCGTTAAAGATAAGCCTGATGCTTTGTTATTCTTGGATCTTTGTGCTTTATTTTTTGCATATGGAGCGTGCCTATGTAGCAGCTTGCAAGCACATATATTTTTACTACTGTCTGCACTGTTCCGTGCATGCAGCAACACCCATGCATCTCTCTTTTCGTCAGAAAGCTCACCTGCACACTGGTGGTAGCTTTTCACTTGCATGATGTATGTCGTCTGTGTAGCTGTTCTGAGCTAAGGTTTATTCTAAGCTACGACTACAAACCATAACTTTTTGTTAACATATTTTTTTACCCGCTAAACGATAAGCATGTTAAAAATTGTATAATTTTAAAAAATCAAGTATATGTTTTTAAATTTATAATAATTAATAATTAATTAATTATATGCTTATGAGTTAATTTTACATTACTTTAATACGTCTCTCTGTTATGGGCGTTTCTAAGGGCCCTAAGTCGCTGCTGTGCGCCCTTCCTCTTTAATAAAAATAACATGCGCGTCTAATTAATTTAATTAACCTTCCTCGTCCAAATGTTTTGGCAGATCACGTAATTAAATTCTTCCTCTGACCAAATTGAAAAATCAAGCGGTTTTGGCTGTGCAGCAAACAATGGTAGCTAATAAGATTCTCACCTGCCGGCTTGCCTTATCATTTAGCTCTATGTGCATGTATGAAGATAAGAAAAGCAAATGTCTTCATCCGATCCATTTCTATAGAACAACTGGGAAATGGCGAATGCACTACTGAAGAAAGCAGTGGTTAGTAGCCCGGTATCCGGTTGTTAAACGGGACTGCAATCTGAGTAGAGATGGGCGACCTCTGATGGGTTAAATAACAGACTAGAGATCATCTTAGTCCCGTTGAAGCCACCAACCGGGACTAAATATGGCGAGGCCGGCCACGTGGCAGTCATCTTTAGTCCGGTTGGTGGCTTCAACAGGACTAAAGATTTTTAATTTTTTATTTTGCCCTTTCTCAGTGATCAGTTTATATATATATTACACATATATTATATTACACATAAATATATAATTTACACCTACTAAACGAACTTAAGAAAGAAAATATACATATATTATCAAAATATGTACAATATTCATACATGTTTCCTAGCTAGCTTATAAAAATTATCTCTAATCTACTTTCTTTGTGGTTTAGCTACTAAAACTAATGAAGAACTTCCCAGCAGGGATCAACGACTGCTCGTTCATAAATCCCATCAAATCTTCTGCGGCTTGTATGAAAGTCTCGTGGGGGAGGTCTCTCTTACTACTTATAAGCTATCATTAATTAAAATAAATGAGAAATAAATATATGAAGTGAATAAGAAATCGAGGCGTAATGTATGAATTGGTGTTATACGTACATCTAGATCATCGGCAGGTTTAACTTCGGTCACAAATCGGTGAATGTAGTCGCAGACGTAATATCCACATAGGTTGGTGCCTGTTTGTTTTGCACACTAAAGAGAAACGATGACATATTTAATATGCATATCATATTTTCAAACATAATAATGATTCAACTCAAATTAGGAGCAGGCATGTTACTCACTTGAAACTTCATCCGCACGAGCTTATCTTTCCAATTTCATGAACATTACCCCGAAATCGTTCCCATGCCCTACGTGCTGGAAAGTTCGCACGTAATTATCACGTGGCCGCATATATGCAATAGAAAGTAAGATGGCATTACACATTAAGCAGGTTCAAATATGTGAATACGTGGACTCACGGTTTATCCATTAGTCAAAGACATGGATCTTTACTGACCCATGTCAAGTACTAATAGAATCCAGTGGAATCTATAAATTGGTTTAGATGACACATATGAAACTTTATGTATGCACGGGATTGAAATTGGTTTGGAAAGAAAGAAAAAACTACAACGGTATTATAGGGCAAAGGATGAAGGACGGAAGGGTTGCTTCACAAGCGTTATATGTTGTCCTTTGTGTCATTAGGAAGCGAGTCAACCAATGGGCCGTTGATTTTCCGTGGATCCATGAATCCATGCTTGGTGCATTTGTGCTTGTTACGTATTGGATAGCCATTCTACAAGCATTAAAAGAATTTTAGTCGGCTAAATTCAAGGGTAAGAAACGAAATAGCAGGCGATACTTACAAAACCCACGCGGTTAGAAGTGAGACGTCAGGGCATCACGTTGGTACAGGTGAATATATCTTGAATCGGATATAAAGGTAGTCATCTCCATCGAAGAAGTAGTCGGTTGAATATTTGCATGTTATCATGTCTTCACCCTTCTTTGGATCGTTGCATGTACCACGATGGAAGCGGTACATCGAGTTGGAAGCCTTTTCACGAGATCCGGCTTGGCGAGAGGCTTCCCAAGGTTGAACTTGTATTTAAGCGGATTCTGCAGGGTGCACGCCCATGTAATTGATCCATATTAATTCCAGCTTCTTGAATGAATTGTCTTAAATCGGGTCTAATATTTGGGTCGTCTGAACTCCATAGGCTTACGTTTTGCATGCCAAGCTGGGGCATCTTTGCCCGCTTTCTTCCCCAGCAGGCGGCCAAGCGCTGGTGCGGGTGGCGGCGTCTTCTCAATTCTCGAGTCTTTCTAAGACGGCCAGCTTGATATTGACGGCGCACTCTTTGATGTGAACTAGGGTGTCCGTCTTTCGGTGAGTTGATGATAACTACGATTTGGAAGAAACGTTGGATCCGACTACAACTTCAGGTGCGAGGCGTTGTGTTGCGCCTTAGCGATCGATACACCTCGTGGGTTGTTGATCTTGCCGTGCGGATCAACCTTATTCCTATGACAAATCGAAGAAACAAGCAAGAACAAGATAAAAGCAATCTGAATTGCAAATAGGAATTGAATACAAATGATAAGATGGGGTTCGAATCAAATAGAACGGATGGTCTAGCCAGCACACGCATCTATTAGGAAGTAGCGATAGCTAAACTTACATAAACAAAACCAGGTTGTTCTATGGAAGCTAGGGGTATATATAGTGCAAGGACGACCTGGGCTCCCTAGAATCGTGTTCCTTTGGTTAGGGCGCACACTTGGGCCCCATGGGTAGGGTCCAGGATGAAGTTACAAGCCCATGGGCCCATTATAGGTGATGCAACACCTTGTTTCTGTGATTGCGAATGATTGGGATGGAATTTTGAGATGAGGCTAGATCCGTTGGAAAGAGGACTCCAAGAGCTTTCCATCAAGTACTTATGGACCCAAATCAGAGCACGTATGCATATTTGACGGCCGTTTGAATTCAGCTGTCCTGCAGTCGAATTCAGCACCAAAACGTGTTGGATTAGATCTCTTTCTTTTCTTGGGCCAAAGTGACGTGAGAAGTACTTGGATTGCCCCCAATCAATTTCCTTTGTCCTCCATGTCTTCCATGTGTGTTTAACACTCTTTTGATCCAGGTATGTATTTCTGAAAATGTAAATAAACACATATCATGGTGCATCAATTCATCAAAAGTATCAAATACAATCTTGATAAAGAATTCGTGCACCTTTAAATCAAAAGCTCATGTGGTTGTATCAAGGTGGTGATGTCCTCATCACTCTTGGATGATGACCGTTTAGGAGTCGGTGCTCATTGTGGCGACGGAGGAGGTTGGAAGGCGGTGGAGTTGGAGACGGCCGTTTAGGAGTCGGTGCTCGTGGAGGCGGCGGGGGAGGCGGAGGAGGCGGAGGCGGCGAAGGAGGCGGAGGAGGCGGCCACGTGGAGGCGGGCGGTGGAGCGATAGGAGCTGTTCGTCAGGGAATTTTATGTAGATCTTCCTCCGGAGAAATATTCCATGAGCCGTTTCTCCTAGCGTCGTCTCCTCGTCTCCTTGAGATATCCGACTCCGGATCTTCATGCAGCGTTCCACTGTTCAATTTCAACCTTCGAGTACGAAGGTGGAACAGGCAAGTGGTAGGTCGTCTCGGGCTCTTGGAATAGCCATGCCGAGCGACTTTGTTGAGAAGATTGCTTATTAGTTAATAATGAAGCGTTGAGTGACAAGTTATTCAAGAAAATATACGTACAACATAAAAGTACGAACATACCTTTATCGTTATGTTTTCATCGGGATGTGCGGATCACAGGATCCATGTGTGATGTCATCCACGGGGCATAAGCGGACCCGTTGAGCTTGTGGGGCCGGCTCACCTTCATTTCGGTAGATCTGCCATTCTTCTGCATTGTTGTTAGGTGTGCGGTTATTCTTGAGATCATTGTTAGCTAACCAAGCTCAGCTCCTCGGCCAACCTTACGGCCACCCTTTATCGACAATCGGTCGATGCTGCAGAGCCTCATTTCCATCTCGCGAATCTAGCATCATTCTCTGCTTTGACCTCATTCGGCTCTTGTATGTGGCGATGTCGCTTGGAACCCGTATTTTCGGGGACGACGCCTTTTCCTCGTGTACGCCCGGTGCTCTGGGTTTTGGAGGCGAGCGTTAGCTCGTCCTTCTCTCTCTCCGAACTGAACAAGCTCGAGGAAGCGGCACACCCACCCGCCTCCTCTAACCTCCGTCGGCTTCTAGAATTTCATCACCAAGATCCTTTGTGCCATCGACGGGATTTAGAGCCGCCGTGAGCATAGAACCGGTTCTTTGATCGTTCGACCAGTTTCTTTGTGCTGGAGCGATATCTCGTGCTTCTAGGTCAGCTTCCATTTTCCATTTCTCCATTGCTTTTTATAGCCGCTGACCCAAGTCGTGATGGTATTTCTTTTTGCTGCGTTGGCCTTGTTCTTTTCTATGATTGATTGCGCTTCTTCTTTTGGTCTTGTGCTCAACAAAAGCATCCCAATGATCTGAGCTTTGGAAACTTGTCAAAGTCGGTGTCTGGCCCTTGGATATATTTCTTGTGTAAGCTGTTTCTTGTAGTTCCTGAAGAGCTCACGCCATTTTCTTCAACGTCCATTCCTTGACCCTTGCACGATCGGAGTGGGATGGTGAGCGTCCCGACATTGTCGTCCACGGCATCTCTTTCTGCAGTGCAGGGAGATAGCTGCTCCTCTCCTCCTTTGGTAGACACCTCCGGTTAGCAGCGCTTATGGGCACGTCATCCCTCACCACCCATCGCGTGCGCCTACAAACTTCCTTGCGGCGTCCTCTGGGGCAATTGGTCGACCGTCAGGTGCCACCTCCGTTATGACATGTCGACCCTCTATTTTCTTGCTCAGGCCACGTGGCCTCTTCTGTCCAGCGGAGGCGGAGGCGGAGCCCTCATTCCTCTCCTCGTTCCTCCGCTCGTCTCTGCTCTCGTTTCCCTCCCTCGTTCGGTACGATCTTTATCTTCGTGTCCCTCCTTGTTGTAAAACTCTGTTTCTCATGTGATCTCATCAAGGAGAAGCGTTTCCTCGTCACGATCCGCCATTTGATTGATGTGGGTTGAGGACTTAATCAAAAAATTCTGAAAAAAAATTATTGTCGGTCAATACATGTACCAATTATTTAAGAATATCATGTATGTCTACGAAAAAAACATAGTCGGAAAAGAAGAAGATGGAAAAAATAGATGAAATCCGATAGACACGAGATCAATTGTGCACATCCACAATGTTGATATTTTTTAAGTCACTTCTGGATTACATCTACAGAACAATAGGAGACGACCGAGCAGCCAAGCGAGCGGCCGAAGCGGAGGCCGGCCATTCGTTCAATCTATCGTTCATGTCTCCGTTCGCGTCGTTCGTTCGTTCACCCTCAACCCTAAACCTAAACCTAAACCTAAATGCGGTTCCCTAAACCCATCCTAACCCTAACCTATCGTTCGTTCACGTCCATTCATTCACGTCTATAGATACGATCATCCGGAGGAGAGGAGAGAAAGAGATGATCATGTATGTGAGGAGATAAGGTCGAGAGGAGAGGAAGTGGAGGAGAGGGACGAGAGAGGACGTTGCGGCCTATGTACGTTGTAACGACCGTAGAGCGACCCGAGCAGCGACCGACCAGTGAGCGAGCGAGCGAGCGCCGCGACCAACCGACCGGCCGAGCGAGTGTTCGTTCGTGCGTCCGTCCGTTCGTCACGTCCGTCTGTTTGTCCGAGTCCATTCGTCGGAGTCCCATACATTTGTTGATTTTATCGTTCTCGTTCGTTGAAAATACAAACTTCACAAGTCACATACACATTCAAATTTAAATCTATTCATGCATTTAAATTTAAATACACATTCAAAACTCTAAATCCACAATATTCATGCATTAAAATTTAAATAAACAATCCATTTACATATAAAGTCCATACAAATTTACACATACACATCGAAATCAAATTCACAAATTTACACATACACATAAAATCATATTCAAATCCTCCTCATTCATTCACATTCACAAAATTCAGAAAATTCACAAAATTCATTCACATTCCATATTCATTAAGCATATAGCACGGCGGCGGCGGCGGTGGCGGCGGCGGCGATGATACGACAATGGTGGCGATGGCGATGGTAGAATTCCCTGGAATAAATGGCCCCATTCCAGAAAATGGTGACCGTTGGCTCTCGGACAACACTCCGCCTCGGTACTTAGGCGCTATCATTCCTTGGATTCAAGAGAACAACGTGATAGAGGCCCTCTGGTGCTGATCGTTATTCATCAAGATATCACTCCTATGACTGCGGACAAGCAAGCTAGTCATGGAAGGTCTCACCCAGCGAGAGGACGGAGAAGCTCTTCGGGCTATGAAAATTTGCCAGGCCGATGATGTTGCTGGACCTTTGCACAGACACATGCTTACTCAAGGCGACGATACTCAAGCCAATACAGCAGCTCGAAGACGTCATCGCACCATTCCGAGACAAGCATGATAGGCACTACCACCACGGAGGTGAACAAAAACATGTAGCTGATTTGTACCATATCAAGCGCCAAAGAATCGATATTGGCTAGGTTTGCTTGGAGCGTCGCGTTATGGCTTCGAGATGAGCCACTGTGCTCTCGTAGCCTTATGGCTTGGAAGGCTGCGTTGCGATCGATGTCGAAATCTCTCCATCGAGAGGTCCATAGTCCAGCTCCCATATGTCATTGATGCCATAATATGTGCTAGCTGTACCATCGTATCCCACGGCATCGATCACGGACAACTTGTACTGACCGATTCGTGCTCTTTAAGTCTTGGGTGCTTGTGTAAAATGTGTACCCATTGATTTCATATGCCTGGAATGTGGTGATCAAGCAAGATGGTCCCCTCGCCAAGAAGGCTAGTTGTTGGTCAATGCTCGCGTTGCCCATGAGGCGTTGTCGCAGCCAAGCCGGGAATGCATCGATGTGATGGCGTGTAATCCGGGCATCCGTCTTACCGTGTTTTAGAGCGAACAATCGCCAAGTGCTCCTCGATGTAAGGAGCCACCAAGAAAGATTGTTGCAACACGGTCCAATGTGCTCTGTACAAGTCATTGTCTATGTTCATTATTGCCTTCCTTCCAAGAGTTCCCTTCCCCAGTAGTCTACCTTCATGGCTTGATTCGGGCACCCAGATGGAGCGGAGTCTTGATAAAGTCGACGCAAAACTCAATCACCTCCTCATTCCATATCCATTGGCGTCTTGGCCTCAGGACGCGAACGATTACAAACGTACTTCTTTAGAATGCCCATATACCTTTCGAGAACATGTTGTGTAGGAATACGGATGAGGATACATATCTCTTTGACAAGGTGGCATAGAAGATGCGTCATGATATTGAAGGGAAGACGAAAGATCATCTCAAAGGCGACAAGACATTGGACCACATCATTTTGAAAGTCTTCTAGTACATGCGGATCGATGATCTTACGTGAAATTGCATTAAGGAAAGCACATAGCTTTATTCTTGTTGCTTGGACATTATCGGAAGGATACCCCAAATTATAACGGGAAAGCGGTGTGTCATCGGCTGCATGGTCATGGGACTTTAGATTTGTAAACTTCTTATCCTTCGTGCTTATTATTCCCTTTATATTCAAGGAGTATCCGGACGGTACCATGACGCTCTCGGACATTCAAACATTATTTCCTTCTACGCACTCTTTCAGTGTAGTTGGTGGACTTAGGTATTGGGCTCCTTTTTCCTTTGGTTGCGGGTGAGCCGTCGCGTTGTGCCATATGTTTCAGATCGTTACGTGCCTCAAGTGTATATTTTGATTTTAGTATACACCTAGGAAGCCAACGGGTTTACGCAAAGGTTCTTGGTGAGGTGCATCATGTCGATTGCGTGGCGAACGTCCAACACTTCCCAGTAGGGCAACTCCCAAAAATTGACTTCTTCTTCCACATCGCCGCGTGACCACCTTCACTTTACATGGACAACGTATGAAACCCTTATGCTTGTTGGCATTGGCCATACTCAAAAATAATACACGCCTTGAATAAACTCTCTCGGCTAGTTGATCCGCGTTGTACATCTATTGCCGATCCATCTACATGGAATGCACAAAAATCGTAAGAAAATTCCACGAAATTCAAATCATTTAAATATTATTACAATAATTATATATATAATCGAGACAATTATTATATACTAATCCAACATACGTAATGTGTTGTTTAAAAAATTAGAATTATTTTTAAAAGGTCTTTTAAAGTGATAAACATAAAATTAATTAATTATTTTGCATCTATTTTAAAAGGTCCTTTGTCATCTATTTTTAACTTTTTGTCAAAAGATTCTCTCTCATCATTTCCATAAATATTTTTGAGATAAAATTGTACGGACTAATTTCCTATAAATGTTACGTGCTAAGCATACTTTTCTTCCTCTTTATTTCCCCAACTTTTTCTCAACACAATATAATGTGCTTAGCAAAATAATTAGTCCAAACAAATTTTCTCTCTCCCATGTTTACAAAAATCTAGAGATGAAAATGTATAGAAAACAACCGTAAAATGCGAAGTGCTAAGCATAGATCATAAGAGGAAGAAGTTGCTAACCTTGTAGATAGCAAAGATTTGTGTATTATCACCAAAACAAAATTACAAAAATTTTGTAACCTTCCCTCTAGAGAAAAATTTTGAAGACAAGTGTAGGTGGCTCGAGGTGGAGGAGGAAGAAGGAGTTTAAAAAGGAACCCCATCTTTAGTCCAGGTTGGTGTTACCAGCCACTAACGATCATCTTTAGTCTCGGTTGGTGTTACCAGCGGGACTAAGATGGCGCCGAGACGTCGGAGCGTGTCGGGCGCCGGACATCTTTAGTCCGGTTGGTAACATGTCACGCCCGGAAATTCACACCGGGATTTGCACGTAGTTATGCATTACACCCTCGTCCGGGCATCGGCGAGGTACACAAATCGACGTTATTGATAATCTGAATCTCGTCTTAGAAACAATATAAAGAGTTACACAAATGCACGGAAAGGAAAATAAAGCGGCTTGAGCTAAACTTGACTCGAGCGAAGCGAAACACCAACACCACGGCTAACCCTTGACGTCGAACAAGCCTACGCCTCCTCGGAGACCTCGATCTCAACTTAGCCCGAAGGAGAAAAAGCAAGGCTGAGTACAACCACCGTACTCAACAAGTCACACCGGAAAAGGACATGATGCAAGATAAATATCAAGGAAAAGGATAAGAGGCTCAATTTGCATAAACAGCATTTGCGGAATATAATAATAATATTTGAAGACATTAAACAGGTAGTAATAATTAAGCGGTATTAAATACACATGTCCAACGTTAAAACCACGTTGCAACGAGCCCATCCATCCACTAGTCACATTCCCACATTGCATTCAAGTAAATAAGTGAAACTAATCAAGGTGACGATCGCCAGTAACAGTGGGCACGACTATTCGAATAGTTTTAATCGATCGGAGGTGTACAACATGTACCACAAGACACAATCCCACAACACGTTACCGTGCGGTGGTGCACCACCACGGTACCGGAAAGGAGGCGTGACGGGACCCTTCACATAAACCCCTCTAACCAATCGTACCACACCAGGTTTCGCCCCGCTCCGTCGGGCAATGGGCAGCCTCCTCTAGTGCCACGGTGAATCGGGCGATCAACCTTAAAATCGGGGCCGACCCAACTCCATCACGCCCACTCTCTGCGGGATACGTCGGCTAGAGACCGGCTACGCTACGAGACCCGGCCATTACCCATGCGCTTGTGGTATGCACGGTACTTCTTCCGGGGTTTCCAGAGAACCGGTCCTTAATTGTCATGAGCACGCTAACAAAATCCAACCATGTGCTCACGACCCACCCTTTCATAATTCAATATTATTAGAAATAGAGTCACAACTTAACCTCATCGAGTTAACCTCTAGTAATATACTTGATTAGTGTGATCCCCTTAAGTGAGCTAGTTGAGCTAAGCATAACTAAGCAAACCTTAAGCTATCATTTAGTCACATTGAACCCCAAGTTATCAATGGTATAAGGTAAACAATCCTATGGTTGAGTACAATAGGTATAATCATCCCATGAAATGACATTCTAAAACATATGCAATATTTGAGAGAAAGGAGATATTTACATAAAATAGGTACAATATGGTCAATGTAAGGTATGACTTGCCTTGTTCAGGGCGGGAACCTCGGCGACTACTTCGAAGAGACGGGCTCGCGGAAAACTCGGGATCTACGACAAACAAAGCACTCAACAAACACCCTAAAGGTCTACTAAAATAGCGAAAAGTATTTTTAATGGATTCTTGACATTTTCTAGATTTAATGAAATTTGAATGGACTAAACGGAGCTCGGGTTCAAAAAGATATGGATTTTAGAAGTTTAATTGCGATTTTTACACTAAATAGAAAAGATTAAAGCATTTATTGCGTAATTAAGCCCCAGTGTGACGCAAGCATGGCGCGCGGCGGTAGGGCGCGTCAGTGGCGCAAGGGGGCGACGCAAGCGGCGCGGGCGCTCGGTCCACGGTGGGCCGAGTCCACGGCGGGCGGCGACGGCGCGGGGACACGCGGCACGCATCCGCGAGGAGAAAAAGGAGAAAAAGGAAAAGGAAAAGGAGAAAAAGGATTTTGAGGCTTAATTAAATTCGATTTCTTATTTAATTGGTTAAAAATACTTAGAGTGCTCTAAAATTCGATAAAAATCCTGTTAGTGCATTTTGACATGCAGATTTCGAGAAAAATCCTATCGTTTCCATTTGTTGGTTGCATTTAAAATTGGTTGGCTCAGTTAATTCGAAATTCGATTAGTTCGGGGTAAATTATTTAAACAAATTAGGGCAAAACTCAGGTGTGACATAACACCAGCCGGGACTAGAGGTAGCATCTCTAGTCCGGTTAGTGTCCACCAACCGAGACTAAACATGCCCGGCGCGCACTAACACGCTCTAACAACATTTGAACCGGACTAGAGGTGATCTAGTCCAGGTTCGTGACACGAACAGGACTAAAGTTCCTAGAGAGCCGTTGTAATTACACCATAAATTAGATGTAACTACATTGTAAATCAAAAAAATGTCATAGCGCAATGGAGTGAGTGCGTCACTGTTGCTGGTGTTGCGAGTACAATGCACTTGCAGCGTGCTCGCTCGATTCATTGTTCGTCACATGCACGATGCTCAACACGGAGATTCGATAGCCAAAACATCAAAAGTTTCCCCTGCAGTTTTCTTGCAATATGGTAGCACAACAATTCGAAATGAAATTATCATCTTATTTTCTAACGAATCGACATAAGAATTACCAACTATACTAATGACATAAAGGAAATTAACAAGAAGAAAAAGACTATCCCAATAGAGAAACAACAAGGAAAAGCAAACACTCAGGAATCCGACGTTTGCAGGTGCCGGAGGTTTGCAGTGCAAAACCACGGGCATTCGTCAAACAACATGTTTGTCGAGTGCCTCTTGGCAAGCCGAACACTCGGCAAACATCCCTGTTGCCGAGTGGCGGCGAGAGGCACTCGGCAAAACTTGAAATTTCTGAGAGTGTCTACTAAGTGCTCGGCAAACAATCTCTTTGCGAGTGCTTAGCTATGCACTCGCTAAAATTTAAGATTTTGTTATGTAACACCCTCCAAACTTTTTCACACCCTCATATAGAACATGAATTACTATATGTTAAAATTTGAGATATTTTCTAATTGTTTGCTATATTTAAATAATTTTGTGTATATATAGGAATTTCTTGAATAGTGCCACATTTGAACTACAAGCGATTCGAATAATGGAATGAAATGTGTTAAAAAATGATATTCATGTTGTTCAATCCATTTTGAGGCCATATCTAGGAAATATAAAGTAATTACAAAGATCTTATTGAAAGAGCCGTGAGTCAAATAAAGTCCAGCTCGGTTATTAAAATATTAGAAAAACAATTAATGTCCAAAATCACGAGAATTGTCACAATATCATGAAATCGGACTTTGAGGCTGTGGTAAAAATTATAAAGATTTCGTACATTTTATCATGTAATGCTTATAAACCGAAACATCTCAGAATAAGAATATTAGAGTTTATACTCATCTCACAAAATTATAGTCATAATGATGATCAAATTTATAAATTGGTGACAAAACTTTTGTGCACGTAATATATAACATACATTGCACCATGCCAAGTTATGGGATTTTTTCAAGCAATTTAAAATTTTTAATTTATTTTTCCATGTAATAGGTAATTACTTTGCCAAGTGCACCATAGGAAAGCACTCGACAAAGCCTTTGCAGTGCGTCCCTAGAGGCACTCGGCAAGAGAGCACGTGGCCTCACCAGTGTGGAAAAATGTTTGAGTGCCTCCGAAATAAAGCACTCGGCAAACCTAAAAATTCTTTAGGTTTCTTTGAGTGCTCCTCCAGGTGGCACTCGGCAAGGCTTTGCCGAGTGCCTCGCAAAGGACACTCGGCGAACCTAAAAAATTATTTAGGTTTGTCAAGTGCTCCTCCTCGAAGCACTCGGCAAAGTCTTGCAAGTGCATCTCACGCTGACCTCGGCAAACCTACAAAAATTCTTTACGTTCTTGAGTGCCAGTGCTCAGCAATCGGCAAAGCCTTGCCGAGGGCGGATCTGGTTGGCAAACTCTCCACACTTAGTAATTTTGGTCGGCCGCACAAACACACAACACACATGACTCTTTTGACCATTCGCGTCCCTCGACACGCGTCCCAGCCGCATGCGTGCCTCCACCGCCGTCCCAGGCCAGTGCCCACCCGCCGCCCGCTGCCCCGGCCTTCCCGGCCGCCCGCGGCCCCGTGGCCACGCCACTGCCGTGGCCACCCCGGGCCGTGCCACCGCCCTCATGGCCCGCCCCACAGCCGCCTTCCCGTGGCGTCGCCCTTGGTGTCGCCCTGTCCTCCACGCGTAGAGTCTCTCACGCCGATCTCTCGACCACCGAGGTTTAATGTAAGTGTTTAATGGAACAAAAATAGATTTTAGTATATAGTAACTATGTAGTATAGACTAAGTAGTGTGATATTCGACAAAGAAAATATAGGAGTTGATTTAGTGCATATGTGGTGATTTTAGGGTTTATTGTTTATAGCTAATTTGTATATGTGGTGCATATATGTCTTGTTATATGTGTATGTGATTGTCGGCCATCCTATCGTCTCGTTTGTTGCAGGTTTTGGAAACCTCCCGTGCAAGAGAGGTGCTGCCGAAATTTTCAATTGACATGACTATTTTTCTTCGATACAAACCTTTGCACCTACATCGACTTGTAGCCGTGACCGCTCGATATCAGGGGTGTACGCGAGTCCGTCGCCGCCTCCTTATACTACGGCTTCCTCGTTGCCTTCACCGACGGTCGTCCGTCTAGCCAGTGGCACTTAGGTGAGAGACCGGGCTATCTTGCATAGTTACATTAATTAGATATAATGTATGTATCACATAACCTAGTTAGTCTTCTCCCATTCGAAAGAGATATAGATTGATAGATATCAGAGATCTTTGCATATATGATCGTATCTGTTTTGAATTGTCCTGACTTTTAGGATGGCTGGATGTGTAGAGCGGTTTAGTTTTCATGCCTTACTCCGGTCAGAGATAGGGTTTTGACACCACCTCCTTTGTTCTCTGGATACACAATCTCCACGATGGGACGTGTATTTTGAGAACAGGCGAGGAAATGCTGAAATTCATCTTGGACCAGAAGTGGGCATGAAAACTAACACCTCTACATCCTCAGTGGGATTAGGACCTATCCTCACCTATTAGAAGTATAGGCACTCGGTAGATTCAAACAATTCTTATATTATTCGCTGATTTGTTAGAGGATGGATGACCGTGAGTGGATGTACACGGGCCACCCAATGTGTCCAGGATGACCCTTGAATGGATTAACAAGACCAATGTTTTCATCGAGGGCTTTTGCCGGAGCTTAATGGGAAGCCTACCACTTGGTGTCCATGCGCTAATTGTCGAAACAAGTGTTAACAATCAAAGAAACGGTTGGGTGAACATCTTGTGAAGAATGGATTTATGCCAAATTATACCCGATGGACCTTACATGGTGATCAAGTGCGAAGAGGTCGTGAGACAACGAATCGATGAATATGATTCTGATGCTAGGGTAGGAGATATGTTACATGACTATGTTGAAGGGTGTATGGAGGACGAGCGGAGAAACCGCAAAGGCATATTACTGATGTTGCGGGCGGCACAACAACACCTTCACGGGCATACTAAGGTTTCTCAACGGATGCCATTGCGCGTCTAATGGCCCACTGAAGTCCCGGTTTAGCTGGAGTAGAGATGGCTTCGATGCTATCTTGTCAATATTTTGTGGTCACCATTCGAAGGTCACATTCACCTAAGAGCATGTATGACGCACAAAAACTCCTTCGTGCACTTAAGATGCCATACGAGCGAATACATGCGTGTCCGAATGGATGCATCCTATTTAGGAAAGAATATGCGAAGATAAGTCTTGTCAAAGTGCTTAAGCCTCACAAGTACGTAGAGGTGAGACTGCAGTGATGATGAGAAGGAGACTGACTCAAATCGTGAGAGAAGATCATAGGTACCTTCCCTTCATACCAAGGATCCAACGACTATACATGATCGAGGAATCCGTGAAGTAGATGACATGGCACAAAAATGGACGTCGATACAATCCCGATATGATGGTACGTCCGGCCCGACGGAGAAGCATGAACAAAGTTTTATGCGGTTTATCATGAGAGAACTAAAGAGGCTCGTCATGTACGTGCATTTGCGCTTTGGCGAAACTGGGTTCAATCCTTACGGAATGTGGGCGTCGCCATACACATTGGCCTGTATTATTTGTTATCCACCTCAATCTTCCCAGAGCGTTATCTTTCAACAACAGAATATTTTTTGTCGTTGATAATTCTGGACACCTAGGGGATAATATGAAGTGTGTACATGGAGCCTTTGATTGATGAATTGTTCCGTGATTGGGATGAAGGGGTATTGTGCGTACTGACAGAACCACAAAGACAAACTTCGAAATGCATGTTTGGTACCATACACTCCACTGCCTGACTTGCTTATGGGATATTCTGTGGCTAGTGTGTTCACGGAAAATTCCATGCCCGGTATGCGAGTCTCGGAGTTCTTTTGGTTGACAAGGGTGGAAAGTATTCTTCATTCGACAAACATCGACAATTCCTCCTCTTGACCACCCATTCGGGCGAGATATCAAGAACTTTAAAAAGGTGTTGCCATTGAAGACATTGCAGAAGATGATGAGGGCCGAGGTTCATGCTCGGTTAGATGCTCTCATGGTGAATGAAGAAGGTGGTTTTGCGAGATACGGTGTGCACCATGCATGGACACAAAAGTCGGGCACATGGAAGCTCCCTATTTTGAGCACCTCCTTCTTCCACATAACATTGATGTAATGCACGAAAAGAATATCGCGAGGCATTCTTTTGTATCGATCATGGACATTCACGATAAGACATAGGACAACGTTAAGGCTAGAGTGTACTAGGAGAGGTTGTGCGATAGACCTAAGCTGGACACTGGCACCTAGCAGCAAGTTATGGAAGCCTAAGCAGATTTCCGTCTGACGAGGGCCCAAGGAAGGAGAATCTTCAATGTGGTTCCAAACGTTAATGTTCCTTGTTGGGTATGCAACAAATTGGAGGAGGAGTGAACTTATCTACATGCAAATCAGCGGGCTCAAAAGTCATGGCTACCACATATGGATTGAGCGGCTTCTTGCGTGTGTGGTTATGGGCTATGTCCTGAGCATTCTCCAGCTCTGTGTGCTAAGGAGTTATCTCGAACCGTAGTTAAAGAAATGGAAGAAATGACACTGTGTTGATCATGGGGTTGGAGAAGATCTTTCCACCCTGGTTCTTCAATCCGATGCAACATTTGATTTTGCACCTCCGTATGAGGCACGAATGGGGGCCTGTGCGGCCGTTGGTGCTATAGGTTGAGTGAACTAAGATCTTAGTACCGTTGGTGCTATGGTGCTCCCGATTGGTGGGCCCGAAGCATCTCACGTGCGGGTCAGTGGCGTTTGATGATGGAAGGTGCATCACCGTGTGGAACGGGAGCCTCAAACGATACGCCGAAATATGTATGCAAATTCCTTTATTTATTATGCGGCTGAATTCCGTATAATTTCTAATCATATTGGTTGTTTCGCGTCAGGCACATGGTGGTCAACCTATTAACACGTTCCGGGCGTATGCCTGGCATGAGGAGCAGGGGGCGGCGTCCAGGCGTCTCCACAACCCGGACGACCCGCCCTCGGTGTCCGCAATCCGGCGTGCACAAGCGCCTCACCGGTTACTCATCAATGGCAAGAGATCGACGGGTGGAGTTCGATAGGCGCCCATGACCTTGGCAGGAAATCCATGAGGGTGGGAGAAGGTGGCGCACGGGGTTATGGATGGGCAACAGCGTGATCTACATGGCTAGTACTCCTACTCGCCGAGATTTAGTGAGCGGCAGGGTGGGCATACGGTCACGCCCCCTACATCTCTGATGGCATGTATAAGTTATTTACTGTTTCACTACCGTCCATTATTTTTACAAATGTTTGATTTGCATTGTATCATTGGGATACAATTAATAATATAGCCCAACTAGACGAAGAAAGGAGGCTAGGGAGGAGATGACACAAGCGCATGAGATCCATTAATGGAATGTTGTGGCAACAACCAATGGATATAGCGGTTCATCAATACATATAGACTCTTTCTCGAGCATGGGTCAGCCTGCACTTTTGCACAACGATGGTCTTGCCGCCTTACCAAGTTATGGCCACCCGCCGGCTCTTATGAGCACCATGAGTCACGTGAACTTATAGTTTCATTTCATAAGCATACCATTGAGCTTCATTTCACATGCATTTTACTTTCCATTGTACAGATGCCTTCGGCATCGATGTTGGGCCTCACCATTTGAACAGCTACTAATTGAGGTTGTGTATGTGATGTGATCCCGCTAGGTTTAGTCCCGATCTTTCGATGAGATGTGGAGGATAACTCGATTGGGAAATAGAGGCGACGTTCACGGCCCGACTACAACCGTCCAAGGACGATGCGCCTTAGCAACCGATACACCGTCTCCGTTGGTTGACGCGATCTTGCGGTGCGCGACAACCCGGCCACTAGGGCACTCGTCCCGCAAGCAATCGAAGAACAAGCAAGAACAAGTATAACAAGCACTAAAATTGCTATATATTAAGATGAAAGATTCAATCTGAATACACGATATGGTGGAGTTTCGAAGACAAAAGACGGACGGTCTAGCCGACACGCGCGCTGTGTGCAAGTAGCAAAAGGCTAACTCTAATCAACAAAACCCGCCCTTCTTGGTGGCGGCTGAAGGATTAAGTAGAGGGGAGAGACGACCACAGGGGTGCCGGAGTCGTGCTAAACCCTAGGACGCGCCCCTAATGGGCCCAACTTGATACACGGCCCATTGGGCCAAAAGAGTGACGCAGCACCAAAGACAGAAAACACTCGGTAGAAAAAGAACAATTGCAGCCGCTCTAGAACAGATATTGACATGGGGCTGGATCCATTTGAAAGTAGACTTGATAACCTTTCCATCAAGTACTTGCACGCCCAAATCGGAGTTTGCATGAAGTCGTGGCGGCCGTTAGAACTTGGCACTGTGCTGCAGTCCGAATCCACCCCGCGCGAATCCTCTTCCCGTTGGATCCTCTCCATCGTTCCTGAGTAAAACAAAAGTGCACGCGCCTCCAGGGTATAAAGAAGAGGAACATAAACTTAAGAATGAACTCACCCGATGGTTGAGTTGACGTGCACGCGCGGGTTATTGGGCCATGAAGTTGTACGTGTGGAGGCGTGGATGTATCGGTAGTATTGATGTCCTCATCATCCTCCCCTTCTTGCATTGGAGTCGTCCTCGACTCAAGCTCATCTTCGTCTCCCAAATATGGCTTTAAATCCGCAACGTTAAAAGTGGGACTAACCCCAAAATCTGCAGGGAGATCAAGCTTGTATGCATTTTCATTAATTTTTTCAAGCACTTTAAAAGGTCCATCAGCTCTAGGCATCAACTTAGACTTTCGCAAATCAGGAAATCGTTCCTTTCGCAAATGTAACCAAACCAAATCACCAGGTTCAAAATTCAATTGACGTCTACCTTTGTCACCAGCAAGCTTATAGTTAGCATTCATGCGCTCTATGTTTTCTTTAGTTGTTTCATGGAGTTTTAACATCAACTCAGCACGTTGTTTAGCATCAAAATTCAGTTTTCAGAAGATGGCAAAGGCATTAAATCAATAGGAGCACGAGGCAAAAATCCATAAACAATCTCAAAAGGGCACATCTTAGTAGTGGAATGCAACGAACGATTGTATGCAAATTCAATATGAGGCAAACATTCTTCCCACATCTTAATATTTGTCTTTAAAACAGCCCTTAACATAGTAGACAAAGTCCTATTCACAACTTCAGTTTGCCCATCGGTTTGGGGATGACAAGTAGTAGAAAACAAAAAGCTTAGTCCCCAATTTAGCCCACAAAGTTCTCCAAAAATGGCTGAGAAATTTAGTGTCACGGTCTGAAACAATGGTGTTTGGCACACCATGCAAGCGAACAACCTCCCGAAAGAACAAGTCAGCAATATGAGTAGCATCATCAGCTTTATGACATGGTATGAAATGTGCCATTTTAGAAAACCTATCCACAACCACAAAAACGCTATCTCGCCCCCACTTGGTCCTAGGTAAGCCCAACACAAAATCCATTGAAATATCTTCCCAAGGAACACTAGGAACAGGTAGAGGCATATATAAACCATGGGGTTTAAGCGTGACTTAGCCTTTTGACATGTCGTGCAGCGAGCCACAAATCGCTCCACGTCTCTTCTCATCCTCGGCCAAAAGAAATGGCTAGCAAGGATGTCCTCCGTCTTCTTGGCACCAAAATGCCCCATCAACCCACCGCCATGCGCTTCTCGGCAACAACAACAAACGAACAGAGCTAGCAGGAATGCATAGCTTGTTAGATCTAAAAATAAACCCATCATTGAAGACAAATCTGTTCCATGTCCTTCCATCCTTACGGTGCAACAACACGTCTTTAAAATCATCATCATTCACATATTGGGCTTTGATTGTTTCAGGCCAAAGATTTTGTAGTCAAGTTGTGTCAACAAAGTATATCTCCTAGACAAAGCATCAGCAATGATATTGTCCTTTCCCTTCTTGTGTTTAATGACATAAGGAAAAGATTCAATAAATTCAACCCATTTAGCATGCCTACGATTCAGTTTGCCTTGACTACGAATATGTTTTAAAGATTCATGATCGAATGTATGACAAATTCCTTGGGCCATAAATAATGTTGCCATGTTTCCGAGTTCTCACAAGAGCATACAATTCTTTATCATAAGTAGAATAGTTCAGAACAGGCCCACTCAATTTTCACCGAAATATGCAATGAGGTTTTCCCTCTTGTAGCAAAACACCACCCAATCCAATCCCACTAGCATCACATTCGAGTTCAAAAGTCTTATTAAAATTTGGGAGTTGGAGGAGAGGTGCATGTGTCAACTTATCTTTTAACATGTTGAAGGCGTTCACTTGTGCGGTGCCCCACGTGAAAGGCGCTCCCTTCTTTGTAAGCTCATTCAGAGGTGCGGCAATGGTGCTGAAATCCCGCACGAAGCGCCGATAGAATCCCGCAAGTCCTAAAAAGCTTCGAACCCGTGTGACCGTTTTAGGAGGCGGCCAACTCTGAATTGCCTCGACCTTGGCTTGATCAACCTCCCCTGCGGAGTAACAACATAGCCAAGAAACGATACACGATCGGTGCAAAACTGCACTTCGCAAGGTTACCAAACAAACGTGCATCGCGCAAAGCATTAAAAACAGCACGTAAATGATCAAGGTGTTCCTCTAAAGATTTGCTATAAATCAGAATATCATCAAAGTATACCACCACAAATTTGCCAATGAAAGCACGCAAAACCTCATTCATCAACCTCATGAAAGTGCTAGGTGCATTAGTTAAACCAAAAGGCATCACTAACCACTCATATAGTCCAAACTTAGTTTTGAAAGCTGTTTTCCACTCATCTCCCAACTTCATACGAATCGGTGGTATCCACTACGCAAATCAACTTTAGAAAAGACAAGTAGAGCCACTCAATTCATCAAGCATATCGTCTAACCTAGGAATTGGATGACGATATCTAATGGTAATGTTATTAATAGCTCTACAATCAACACACATACGCCAAGATCCATCTTTCTTAGGCACCAAAATCACCGGCACAAAGACATGGACTAAGAGACTCTCGTACGTACCCTTTATCAAGCAACTCCCGAACTTGACGCTGAATTTCCTTGGTCTCGTCGGGGTTGGTTACGTATGGCGCGCGGTTGGGTAGTGAAGCCCCGGAATCGATCGATTTGATGCTCAATTCCACGCACCGGTGGCAGCCCCCGGTACATCCTGGGAAAAACATCCTCATACTCTGCAAAAGATTAGTGACCGCAGTGGAAAAGAAAGCAGGTATATCCTCAAAGGAAAACAAAGCATCCTTGCATACAAAAGCATAGCATACGGTTTCAGTTGTATCCAAATTGGCAACATCGATTTAACAAGCAAGCATGCAAGAACCTTTCAATTGAATCACATTTTTATTGTCGATTTAGATTCTCTCTTGTTATGTTGCACATGTTCTTTGGCTACAATCTGATTTTCACTTATAGCATGGACCCGATTCTTCTCTTTCTTAGCTCTAGCAACATCATCCTCAAAAACAGCTTCAGGGGTCATGGGATGCAACACAATTTTCTTATCATGGTACATAAAAGAATACTGATTTGATCTACCATGATGCATAGAATCCATATCAAATTGCCATGGCCTACCTAACAGAATATGACAAGCTTGCATAGGTACAACATCACACTCAACAACATCACGATATGCCCCAATTGCAAAATTAATACGGACCAGCTTGGTTACCTTTGCCTTACCACCGTTGTTTAGCCATTGAATGTGATATGGGTGGGGATGTGGTTTGGTGCTGAGTGCAAGCTTCTCCACCATTTCGCTGCTAGCCAAGTTGTTGCAGCTTCCTCCATCGATGATCAAGCGGCAAGAACGCTCTTTAATGACGCACTTTGTTTGGAACAAGGTGTGCCGCTGATTTTGCTCGGCCTTCTCCATTTGTGTGCCGAGCACACGCCGCACAATGAGGCTGTCATAGCGTTCCGCAGCATCGCACCAATATGTTCTTCTGTTCCCTCATCTTTATCTCGCATGGTCAGCCGCAAGCAAAGCAAGTGTATCTTCATCGAAATCACTAGCCGAGGAATACTCACCATCATCTTTTACTACCAAAACACGCTTTGGGGCATCACGCTGGACATGCCCATAGCCCTTGCAACGGTGACATTGGACATCTCTTGTTCTTCCAGTGGATGCAACGAAGAAGCACTCGCGGCGGGCTCTTTGGGCTGTCTTAGTCTCTGCACTAACAGCGGGACACGTGGCTTGTCGCTGGATGGAGAAGGTGCCGACCGCCGGGGTGTGGAAGATGGTGAAGGAGTAGAAGGTGTGCGTGGCAGCCATGATGTCGATTTTCCCGGAAACATTAGTCTTGGCACTAGCACGTCGTCCCCGCACTTCCCTTTCAGCTTTGCAAGCAAGATGAAACAATCGAGTCATATTAGTGTAATCTTTGTAGTCCACAATGTCATAGATCTCACGGTTTAGACCACCCAAAAATCTAGCCATAGCAAGCATCCTCGACTCGTCTAAATTACAGCGAAGCATGCCCATTTGTAATTCCCGATAATATTCCTCTACACTTTTAGCACCTTGCCTCAATTGTTGTAATTTATTTAACAAATCACGTGCATAGTAAGAAGGAACAAATCTAGCCCGCATGACCCGTTTCAAAGCATCCCAAGTCTCGTGGCATGTTGTTAGGATTTTTCTTGCCATGTTCTATCCACCACACGAGGCGAAAGCGATGAACTCACTAGTAGCAGCTCTAACTCTAGAGTTCTCGGGGAATTCATGGCATGCAAATTTTGATCAACAGCAATCTCCCATGTAATGTATGCATCGGGATCATATTTTCCATCAAAAGGAGGTATCTTAAATTTGACTTTAGAAAAAGCATCTTCATTGCGTACCTCTCGTCGGCGGTGTTCTCCCATGCCTCTACGGTTGTTACGTAGCCGGCGGCGATCACGAGCGTTGCGGTCATCATGTTCAAGTGTCGGCGGTATAGTCACCATCGAAGTTGTCCTCACCGTACTCACCATCAACGTCGTCTTCATCACGCTGATCATGGCCCCGAGCATTGAGGTTATCAAAATGCCTCACAAGTGTAGCAAGGCTGGTGTCAATACGTGCGACCGATGCCTCCAACCCGCGAGCCTGGTTGTGGCATCGATTTGTGTGGCCTCCAATTGCCCGATCTTGTCATTCGTCACCTGCAGATCTGCATCAAGTCCTTACGTGTGCCGCTTCACTTCCCTTGCAAAATGTTGTATGATGCGTCGGTGCGTGGAGAATGGGATGCACCTTCTTCTTCCTCCGAGCCTGCCATGGTTAATATAACAAAACAAAAACGATAACAGTTGACAAGAATTAATCCCTACAACTATTGGGGTGTGGCTCGAAAGGCGCTCGCTCTCGCTTATCTCACAAGTTCTTACCAGTTCTTACCATGCTCACGGGAGGGGTGACGACAACCGACAAGTCGCAACCGTGGAACGAGGTGTATCGGTGCCGTAGCAACAAGGCTCGTTGTCAAGCCGTAGTCGTATGTGTGGAGCTATAGGAGGGCTGAAAGTAATGCACAAGGAAGTACTAGCAACCACGTTAGTCAAAGCAAATTGAGTAAACGCCTCAAGGTCGGTACCGTGCTGGTCCTAGGCTAGACGAAATAGAGACGCGAGCCTAACCACAAAGGACGCCACAAGATACAAACCCAAACAGACACGATCACGGGAAGGTGGAGACAAAGGGGACTAAGGGGAAGGAGACAAAGGAGACAAAGGAAAGGTTCTCACGAGTCGGCCCCTTTCTCTTTTTTTTTTTTTTTTTTTCGCTTTTTTTTTTTCTTTTTTTTTTTTTTTTTGTTCTCTCTCTAGTGCTGAGGAGAGAGATGCGACTTTTTTTTTTTTTTTTTTTTTTTTTGATATTTTTTCACAACCAGGGGCACACTAGAACCAACCACAAAAATTCTTAGCTTAAACGGACAAAAAATGAGGCACGTGGAATTTTTCAAAGTTTTACCGAAAGGGGTTCCAAGCTTCTCGCCACGAAAACAGAATTTTGCAAGCGGAATTTGGCGATTTTAAGATTGTCGAACCCGGCAAAGCTGGGAACAGACGGATGTAACTTTTCGTAGATATCCGTAGATATCTTATTTGCCTAATTTCGAGCCCGTATGAGAAAGATATCACTGTTTTAAGGCGAGCAACTCGAATCGGGGTTCTATTTTCTTTCTTGCGATGGCTGGATCAAAGGCAAGACAGATTACATACGAAAACAGATCAAACTATGAAAGGAAAGTAATTGATGGGGTGGCAGCGATGGTGGTGATGACGGCTAAAACAAAGGTGATGGCGGCGATGGTGAAGGTGGCGGTATGTGGTGGCAAGAACTCGAAACTCTAATCGCCTAAACACTAAGACCAGCACATTGACACAACCATGCAATCGAAGACTCAACAAGCCCTAACTAAGCAGTCCTAGTAAAAAAAAAAGGCTCAAAGGGTTTTGTTAGGATTGATCTAATCTACTATTTTTTTTGGCTTTTTCGGACTATAGGAAACAAAATTAAACAACGAAGGGCAAAAAAAATCTCTCACCGATCAACCGCGCTCCGATACCAACCGATGTGATCCCGCTAGGTTTAGTCCCGATCTTTCGATGAGATGTGGAGGATAACTCGATTGGGAAATAGAGGCGACGTTCACGGCCCGACTACAACCGCCCAAGGACGATGCGCCTTAGCAACCGATACACCGTCTCCGTTGGTTGACGCGATCTTGCGGTGCGCGACAACCCGGCCACTAGGGCACTCGTCCTGCAAGCAATCGAAGAACAAGCAAGAACAAGTATAACAAGCACTAAAATTGCTATATATTAAGATGAAAGATTCAATCTGAATACACGATATGGTGGAGTTTCGAAGACAAACAGACGGACGGTCTAGCCGACACGCGCGCCGTGTGCAAGTAGCAAAAGGCTAACTCTAATCAACAAAACCCGCCCTTCTTGGTGGCGGCTGAAGGATTAAGTAGAGGAGAGACAACCACAGGGTTGCCGGAGTCGTACTAAACCCTAGGACGCGCCCCTAATGGGCCCAACTTGATACACGGCCCATTGGGCCAAAAGAGGTGACGCAGCACCAAAGACAGAAAACACTCGGTAGAAAAAGAACAATTGCAGCCGCTCTAGAACAGATATTGACATGGGGCTGGATCCATTTGAAAGTAGACTTGATAACCTTTCCATCAAGTACTTGCACGCCCAAATCGGAGTTTGCATGAAGTCGTGGCGGCCGTTAGAACTTGGCACTGTGCTGCAGTCCGAATCCACCCCGCGCGAATCCTCTTCCCGTTGGATCCTCTCCATCGTTCCTGAGTAAAACAAAAGTGCACGCGCCTCCAGGGTATAAAGAAGAGGAACATAAACTTAAGAATGAACTCACCTGATGGTTGAGTTGACGTGCACGAGCGCGGGTTATTGGGCCATGAAGTTGTACGTGTGGAGGCGTGGATGTATCGGTAGTATTGATGTCCTCATCAGAGTGGCTCTACTGTCTTCTCTAAAGTTGATTTGCGTAGTGGATACCACCAGATTCGTATGAAGTTGGGAGATGAGTGGAAAACAGCTTTCAAAACTAAGTTTGGATTATATGAGTGGTTAGTGATGCCTTTTGGTTAAACTAATGCACCTATCACTTTCATGAGGTTGATGAATGAGGTTTTGCGTGCTTTCATTGGCAAATTTGTGGTGGTATACTTTGATGATATTCTGATTTATAGCAAATCTTTAGAGGAACACCTTGATCATTTACGTGTTGTTTTTAACGCTTTGCGCGATGCACGCTTGTTTGGTAACCTTGCGAAGTGCAGTTTTTGCACCGATCGCGTATCGTTTCTTGGCTATGTTGTTACTCCGCAGGAATTGAGGTTGATCAAGCCAAGGTCGAGGCAATTCAGAGTTGGCCGCCTCCTAAAACGGTCACACAGTTCGAAGCTTTTAGGACTTGCGGGATTCTATCGGCGCTTTGTGCGGGATTTCAGCACCATTGCCGCACCGCTGAATAAGCTTACAAAGAAGGGAGTGCCTTTCACGTGGGGCACCACACAAGTGAACGCCTTCAACATGTTAAAAGATAAGTTGACACATGCACCTCTCCTCCAACTTCAGATTTTAATAAGACTTTGAACTCGAATGTGATGCTAGTGGAATTGGATTGGGTGGTGTTTTGCTACAAGAGGGAAAACCCGTTGCATATTTGTGAAAATTGAGTGGGCCTGTTTCGAATTATTCTACTTATGATAAAGAATTGTATGCTCTTGTGAGAACTGTGGAAACATGGCAACATTATTTATGGCCCAAGGAATTTGTCATACATTCCGATCATGAATCTTTAAAACATATTCGTAGTCAAGGCAAACTGAATCGTAGGCATGCTAAATGGGTTGAATTTATTGAATCTTTTCCTTATGTCATTAAACACAAGAAGGGAAAGGAGAATATCATTGCCGATGCTTTGTCTAGGAGATATACTTTGTTGACACAACTTGACTACAAAATCTTTGGCCTAGAAACAATCAAAGCCCAATATGTGAATGATGATGATTTTAAAGACGTGTTGTTGCACCGTAAGGATGGAAGGACATGTAACAGATTTGTCTTCAATGATGGGTTTATTTTTAGAGCTAACAAGCTATGCATTCCAGCTAGCTCGTTCGTTTGTTGTTGCGGGAAGCGCATGGCGGTGGGTTGATGGGGCACTTTGGTGCCAAGAAGACGGAGGATATCCTTGCTAGCCATTTCGTTGGCCGAGGATGAGAAGAGACGTGGAGCGATTTGTGGCTCGCGCACGACATGTCAAAAGGCTAAGTCATGCTTAAACCCCCATGGTTTATATATGCCTCTACCGTTCCTAGTGCTCCTTGGGAAGATATTTCAATGGATTTTGTGTTGGGCTTGCCTAGGACCAAGAGGGAGCGAGATAGCATTTTTGTGGTTGTGGATAGGTTTTCTAAAATGGCACATTTCATACCATGTCATAAAACTAATGATGCTACTCATATTGCTGACTTGTTCTTTCGGGAGGTTGTTCGCTTGCATGGCGTGCCAAACACCATTGTTTCAGACCGTGACACTAAATTTCTCAGCCATTTTTGGAGAGCTTTGTGGGCTAAATTGGGGACTAAGCTTTTGTTTTCTACTACTTGTCATCCCCAAACTAATGGGCAAACTGAAGTTGTGAATAGGACTTTGTCTACTATGTTAAGGGTTGTTTTAAAGACAAATATTAAGATGTGGGAAGAATGTTTGCCTCATATTGAATTTGCATACAATCGTTCGTTGCATTCCACTACAAAGATGTGCCCTTTTGAGATTGTTTATGGATTTTTGCCTCGTGCTCCTATTGATTTAATGCCTTTGCCATCTTCTGAAAAACTGAATTTTGATGCTAAACAACGTGCTGAGTTGATGTTAAAACTCCATGAAACAACTAAAGAAAACATAGAGCGCATGAATGCTAACTATAAGCTTGCTGGTGACAAAGGTAGACGTCAATTGAATTTTGAACCTGGTGATTTGGTTTGGTTACATTTGCGAAAGGAACGGTTTCCTGATTTGCGAAAGTCTAAGTTGATGCCTAGAGCTGATGGACCTTTTAAAGTGCTTGAAAAATTAATGAAAATGCATACAAGCTTGATCTCCCTACGATTTTGGGGTTAGTCCCACCTTTAACGTTGCAGATTTAAAGCCATATTTGGGAGACGAAGATGAGCTTGAGTCGAGGACGAATCCAATGCAAGAAGGGGAGGATGATGAGGACATCAACACTACCGATACATCCACGCTCCACACGTAGAACTTCATGGCCCAATAACCCGCGCTCAGGCACGTCAACTCAACCATCGGTGAGTTCATTCTTAAGTTTATGTTCCTCTTCTTTATACCCTGGAGGCGCGTGCACTTTTGTTTTACTCAGGAACGATGGAGAGGATCCAACGGGAAGAGGATTCGCGCGGGGTGGATTCGGACTGCAGCACAGTACCAAGTTCTAACAGCCGCCACGACTTCATGCAAACTCCGATTTGGGCGTGCAAGTACTTGATGGAAAGGTTGTCAAGTCTACTTTCAAATGGATCTGGCCCCATGTCAATATCTGTCCTGGAGCGGCTGCAATTGTCCTTTTTCTACCGAGTGTTTTCTGTCTTTGGTGCTGCGTCACCTCTTTTGGCCCAATGGGCCGTGTATCAAGTTGGGCCCATTAGGGGCGCGTCCTAGGCTCCGGCACCCCTGTGGTCGTCTCTCCCCTCTACTTAATCCTTCAGCCGCTACCAAGAAGGGCAGGTTTTGTTGATTAGAGTTAGCCTTTTGCTACTTGCACACAGTGCGCGTGTCGGCTAGACCGTCCGTCTGTTTGTCTTCGGAACCCCATCATATCGTGTATTCAGATTGAATCTTTCATCTTAATATATAGCAATTTCAGTGCTTGTTTTACTTGTTCTTGCTTGTTCTTCGATTGCTTGCGGGACGAGTGCCCTAGTGGTCGGGTTGTCGCGCACCGCAAGATCGCGCCAACCATCGGAGACGGTGTATCGGTTGCTAAGGCGCATCGTCCTTGGACGGTTGTAGTCGGGCCGTGAACGTCGCCTCTGTTTCCCCAATCGAGTTATCCTCCACCTCTCATCGAAAGATCAGGACTAAACCCTAGTGGGATCGCATCATTCGCACACTTGGATTGTTGTGCCGCGGGACACCAAAAATCAAGTGTGTGGTGTTCAAACCTCCTTTAGAACTTGTTCCATAAAAAACACCAAGGTGCAACAGTTGATGTAGCTCCATGTTCTCGGCGTCGCATGACCATCGTCATTTTTAATATTAACCTGAAATGTTTAGTGACCAAAAATACCCGAGGGTATACTTATCCTAAAAATATGGTCTTGCTTTTTATTGATGAAGGGAATTGAAAATCTGGGCTACCTCCGCCGATTATGGTCAAAAAGCTCAACCATGGGGAATCTTTATGTTGCAGCTACAATTAGCGATGTAGTCCCCAGCTTTACCACCAGTTGTATCATTTCAAGTTGTACCTGTAAGGTTAGTGAAATAGGTGCAACCCCAAAATTTGTCATGTTTATAATAAACAAAGGCATCTACAAACAACCTTCTAAAATTTTTTCAAGAAGGATCTTAAGGTGGTTGTATGTGCTCGTGGCACAAAATGTGACAGTTGTAAAGATACCTTAAGAGAGCAAGGTTTCTTATATCTAAGAAACTTTCATGCTCGTCTTATAAGCAATCATTGATTAGTAGCTCCTGCGTGTAATGCACACGAGAAAGGTGGTCTGCTACAGAATTTTCTACTCCCTTTTATCTTTTATTTCAATGTCAAATTCTTGGAGTAAAACAATTGACCTTAATAGCCTAGGTTTAGCATATTTCTTAGTGAGCAGGTATTTTAAGGCAGCATGATCAGTGTCAATTATTACCTTGGTTTCTACTAAGTAAGATCAGAACTTATCTATAGCAAAAACAACAGCAAGAAGCTCTTTTTCAGTGGTAGCATAATTAAGCTGAGCTCCTGTTAAGGTTTTGCTGGCATAGGCTATAGCATTGTGCCTTTTATCCTTGGTTTGACCAAGGACTGCTCCTACTGCAAAGTCGTTAGCATCGCACATTATTTTAAAGGGTAGTGACCGATTAGGAGATTGAATTATAGGAGCAGAGATGAGTGCTTCTTAAGAATATTAAAGGAGCGCAGACAGTCATCATCAAAGTCAAATGGGACATCCTTAGCTAAGAGGTTTGTGAGGGGTCTGGCGATTTGAGAAAAGTCCTTAATGAATCGTCGGTAGAACCCAACATGACCAAAGAAGCTTCGGATTCTCTTTACATTGACAGGAGGTGGAAGTTTTTTGATAACATCGATTTTGGCTCTATCCACCTCTATCCCTCTTTCGGACATAAGGTGTCCAACGACTATTCCTTCATGGACCGTGAAATGACACTTTTACCAATTAAGTACTAGGTCCTTATCCTTGCACCTTTGCAAGACCTTATCTAAATTCTTAAGACAATAATCAAAAGTTTTTCTATAGATGGAGAAATCATCCATGAAAACTTTCATGATTTGCTCAATCATGTCCGAGAAGATAGACATCATGCACCTTTGGAACCATGCGGGGCCATTACACAACCCAAAAGACATCCTGCGTTAGGCATATGTTCCAGAGGGGCATGTGAAAGTGTTCTTAATTTGGTTGTCGGGATGGATGGGAATTTAAAGATAGCTAGAATACCCATCAAGGAAACATAAGGAATGATTGGCAAGCCACTGTAACATCTTATCGATGAAAGGAAGCAAAAAGTGATGTTTCTTAGTTGCCTTATTGAGATTCCGGTAGTCTATGCACATTCTCCATCCCATGATAGTTTGTTGTGAAATTAATTCATTTAGGGAATTAGCAACGACCGTCAAACCCCCCTTCTTCTTTGGCACTACTTGAACTGGGCTAACCCACTCACTATAGGGAATGGGATAGATTATCTCGGCATAAAGGAGTTTTAAGACCTCTTTTTTCACCATATCTCTAATCACATTATTTAACCTCCTTTGAGGTTCCCTAGATGGTGTGAGAGTTGGATCGGTAGGGATGCGATGGGTGCAGAGAGTGGGACTTATCCCTTTGAGGTCTTGGAGTGAGTAGCCTAGAACAGATCAATGCTTTTCTAACATGGAGATAAGTTTTGAAGTTCTTCCTCAGAAAGCTTGTCACTTATGATGACAGGGGATTCCGTATCTCTTTGTAGAAAAGAGTATCGAAGGCCAGATGGGAAGGTTTTAGCTCTATCAGAGGTCGTGATGGTGGTTCAGTCTTGGGGAGCTCTATTGCCTCTACAGAGTCATCAGTTTCTTGAATAAAGAAATGATCTCCTTTCTCAAGAACGGATTCTATGGACTCAAAAGGAGAAACCTCCAAAACTTCCTCGATAGGCTCATATTTGGGAGAGGGTTCAGCTATGGTATTCATAGCTCTAGAAATAGGAATGGAAAATGCCTCTCTCCTGAGTTTAATGTTGAGGACTCCTAGTGTCGGTGCATCTAAGAAAAGCTTTTCAAAAGGATGCCCGGTGAGAATGTCAAAGTCTAGAACTTCAAACACATGAAAGTCTAGAATTGCCTCAAGATTCTCGTGACTTACGGTCACGTTCTGCAATATCCCATAACTTTCTAGAATACCTCCAAAAGTAGTTTTTAATGTTTTATTTTTTGGGGTTAAAGGTTCGTCACCCAGAAGTGCGAACACAAATTAATCGGAAAATGATATTTGCCCCGATGATGGGATTGTAGAGAACCTTAACCGGAGTTCCCTTATGTTGTAATGAATTGTTGACGAAGGTAAACCAATCCGAATTGCTGCGGATGACGAGTCACACTCTTCCAACCATTCATGGCTTATAATGGACGTTAACCCCTTCATGGCCTCCTAAGGAATTTATCCTCAAGAGGCACGGGAGGAGAAACTAGAACTAGTGGTCTCTTTTTGTAGAAGAAATTCGAGGTGTTTCCATAATCTTTGAAAAGATCGTCCTTGAATATGAAAGGAAACTCGAATGTTGAATTTCTCCCTCCTTCGGTGTTTCGGTTAGGGTGAGGATTCTACAAGATCTTAGAATATGTATGGTAAAGGATCGGACTCGGCTTGAGGGTGATCCTCATCGCTTGCCTTAACTTCTTCCGGTGGTGGTTCACAATATTCTTCGACGAATGAGCTGTTCTCTAAGATATGACTTTGGATTTCCCTTCCTTCCGTTGGCTGCGATGTCAAGGTATAGGGCAGATTCCTTGCCAAGACCTGACCAGAAATGTTGCAACAACACATGGTCGGATCAAGACAAGTCAGGGCTGGATTGGATTAGAGTTAGAAACCTAGCCAGGGCTGCACCTATAGTCTCCTTCTCATTTTGCTGAAAGCTGAGAACTTCTCGTAGGATCGAACAAGACTAACAAACCTACCAGAGGGGGTGAATGATAGGGATAAAACCAAAACCCAAAAAAACATTTAGCAGAAATAAAAGTTACCCTTGAATCAATGGAGATGTCACTGCCGGTCAAACCGCCCTCACACCGTCGGTCAAACCACCATACCTACACCCATCAAACCGCTGCCTTGCCAACGGTTGGACCGCCACCGCAACCCGTCGGTTAGACCGCTCGCACACCTGCGGTCAGACCGTCGGGATCCAGAAAACACCGACAGATGAACTCTCGAAGAAGTAGATTAGAACTTTTGACTTTATTGCATCAACTAGTGTTTACAAAGTGCAACAACAACACTCCTTACCAAAATCTCAAACTAAACTCGCAACCTAGCTATTCTCTCAACTTGTTCTCTTACAAAAATCAATATCTAGGAGGCACACCCTCCCTCTCTATTTATACTAAAAAAATACCTCCTACTCAAAGTAGAAGTAGAACTTCTATTCCCAATAGGACTCAAGAACTCCTATTCCCAATAGGACTCAAGAAATACTATTTTCCATACGCACATGATTCCTCTCATATACCATATGGATTCTCCATCTTCCACGTAAATTGTTCTCTAGCCTGAGCATCCCGCGTGATATCCTTGATCGTTTGGACCTCAACTTCTCCCAAGCCTAGTCTCGATCCATCACCGGCTGTACTCCCATGGCCTCAAGCAATACCTACACGTGAATAACAAAGAAACTCCATATCCGAGTACAAGTTCGCACCAACTTGACTCACATTAGCACACAATAGTATCACATATGAATAGAAACCATCTAAAAGTCATATCCATAAAGAAATCTAGAAATCCAATGGAAACAACCCGAAACCGACTCCTACCCGGAGTCAGCCGGTCTGACCGTCGGTTAACCCGGTCAGACCGCCCGTACACTTCCGGTATGACCGGCGACACCCAACCGGTCTGACCGGCCACACATGCCGACATGTACTATGCATCAACCGAAAACACTATTCACCATATTTTCATAAAACCCTTACCTTTGACAATTGTTCATCACATAGATTAAATCATCACATGACTCTACAATCTCCCCTTGATGAACACATTGGCAACATCTCAAATGCAATTTGGTGTTTTTGAAAACGAAGAACAAAAACAAATCAAAAAGCACAAACGGCTCACAAAGCATGTTTTCAAACGCAATGGAAAAAACAACTCTTCCCCGTTTTAAAAGAAAGAATTTTCTCTCACGTATTGCAAAATCAACTATTTCTAATATGCATTTTGTATATCTTTCTCCCCTTGATGAATCAATGAATTAATCGGCGGAGCTCCACCACCCTCCCCTTGCCGTCGCCGTCGCCGGTAAGCCCCGCCGCCCCCTCGCGTTTGAGCTGGTCGCCGCCATAACAGAGAGAGCAGAGAGAGGTGCCGGTCGAACACCTTGCGGGCCGATGAACAAGTGTGCATAGGAAAAGAAAAGAAAAAGAAAAAGAAACGAGAGAAAAGAGAAAAATTGGAAAAATTATCGAAAATTTGGAAAAATATTTTGAAAGGATTTGAGTGAATTTTTGGGCAAAACTAAATTATTTTCTTGTATATTTCCTCGGAGCAAAATTTTAAAATCGAAATCGGACTTTTCCGAAATTTCGTTTCGCGTCGTTTTTAAATCCGGATTTCGTTTAGTTCTTTCTCGCCATTTAAATATGTTTCTCTTTTGTGCTCGAACTTACAAAACATCGAGCACAAATCCCTCCGCCGATATGTCTAAATCTAATTTTCTCAAATAATTACGATCGTCGTTTTGCGAAAACCCTAGGGCATCGACTTTTCCTCGGCAATCCTCGTCCGAACTCGAGTAGAATTCTATGCTAAACATTTAGGGTCATTTTCATGATTTTTATAGTTCTTTTCGATCTCTCGGTATTTGATTGAATTCTAATTGAATTCAATTGATCTTTCGCACGTACGGATAGCACCTGAAGAAGCGTGCATCGACTCCGTTGAAGACCCCGCTCAACAAGCGTGCGAGCAAGGCAAGTCATCACACTCTTTGAACATATTGATCCCAATTGCGAAATGATGTTGTTTTAAATCTTAAACAAGCATGCTATACACAAAGAATTACCTATACTTGTTATGTCATGTCGTGTCATTGATTACATTTAGAATTATTCTTTGTAACCCTTGATGTGATACATACAACTAGGGAATATCTTCGAGAACCTTAGCCATGCTATTCTTAGATTCATGCATACTCATGATTTTATGAAGAACTTTATGCTTGGGCAACTACCTTAGGGAAGGTAGTTGAGATACGGCATGTGGAGACATGAGCGCCACATTGCCATGAGAATGATGAAATGAGTTTTGATGAAAACCGAAAGTACTAAACAAATATTTTAGACGGGGCGGCTAGATGATTTGGGTGGATTCCGGAAAAGGCAAGTGCCGACCCGGTCAATTAAGCACCGAGCCATGAGATAGCCGGAAACGAGCCGGTACAACCGTACTTCTCGAATGGGTATAGACCTAGCGGAGTAGATAGCCGAGCGCAGGCAGTACCTTTGCATAGTGGTTCTTATGTATGAGATGAGATTTGAAAGGGACGATGGGAAATTGGAATTTATTATAACTTGATGAATGAAGTCTCCCCTTGCCCCGGGTGCGCCAGAACCCTCTCACTGCTAGAAAATGACGGCTAGAGTGCATGAGGGCTTAAGTTCATGGAGCGGGTACTGCCGAAGTGAGGTTATCGAAAGGCTTTGCCGTGACCGTCTCATGTGTTGGGATGTAGGCTCATTTGTTGGGCTGTCGCGGAGTACGGGTAAAGTGTACATCCACTGTAGTGTGAATGAATCAATCTATTCGAATAGCCGTGCTCGTGGATATTGAGCATCGTGACAAGACTTTCGCTTGGCTAGACTCTAAACTTTAAAAATGATGGGATGGGTTTGCATGATGATTCTTATTCACTGGTGGACCAACTTCTCGAGATGCGAGAAGGGGTGGACTCCCAGAAAACCATGATGAACCGAAGGTGGGAAGCCATCCTTGGAATCACGATGGATGGTAGACAAAACTGTCGCCGACTTAATGAACTATGGAACTAAAACTTGACTTGGCTAGTTGTTAGGCTTGTAAAAAGAGTTGTGAAAATTAGCTTTATGCAAAAGAACACCAGCCATTCTTTGAATGACCCTATCATATGCATCACTTCCGTGTTGGCTTGCTGAGTACGGTTGGTACTCACCCTTGCTATACGCACAAACCTTCAGATGGTGGAAATGAAGACTTGGAGGATCCATATGCCTACTACCAGGAGGGCGAAGAAGCTGATGGCGCTTGCTAGGTCTTAGTCTCCGGTCGTTGCCTGTGGCAATTGACAAGCCGCTGCCTTCATTCCGCTGCCTTACCTAATTTCTACTTTTGGGTTGTACGTGGACCATGAGGTCCTATGTGTTGGATATTGCCTTCGGGCCTATTATTGTAATAATTTTGGTGTAAGACTATTTGTGCATTTGCACCTGATTATTCAGTACTGTATTTCGTGGTACCAAACTACTTGATCCAGGGAAATGGTACTATGAACACGAAAGATTCCCGTTCCAAAAACGGGGGTCCACACTCTTGTTGTTGGTATGGCATCTCCATGCCCCGGCGCCAACTTATGCCCCAAGGCCCAAAACTGTTTTGATAGCCTTGTTAAGTAAATCAAATGCTCCTGCTGTATATGTTCGACATATACCCCCTCGTGTTATGATAGAGAATGGGACTCTGCTTTGGCAGACCCACCATTGACGAGCATAACGGTGACGGGTGCAACATTTGGAAGGGCATCATTACTACTTAATTTTGAGAGGGATGCTATCCTGTCAAACAAACATATCACATATATGAAAGCAGGTAGAATTGCATATAATGAAATAGTATGGCCCCTTCACATAGTGATCTCCATCTCCATGCCGGTGTAGATGATCTCCATCTTCATCACCGTTCTTCCGAGTGCCGAATGCTTGATTTCTTCAAACTAAGCTACTACTATAGAAGCTCTAATTGAAGATTACATCGACTCGTAGGTCGTGAAAGAATATTACAAGCTTCGGTATAATCACATTATACCGTTCCGATAGCTTCGTAGGAGTTTGTTGTCTCGAACATTTGTTTTACCGTCTTCGGAGGCTTACGCCCAAATTTTCCGATCAGCAACTCATCGCGGACACCCTTTTGGAATGCGGCTATTATGACGTCATCAGTGATGTTGGGGATCTTGTTCCGCTTCTCCGAGAAGTGGCGGATGTAGTCCTTCAGCGGCTCGTCTGATTTCTCGATGACGTTGTAGAGATCGAAGTGGGTCCCAGGTCTTTCGAAAGTGCCCTGGAAACTGGCGATGAAGTGGTCCGAAGCTCACTCCACGAGCTAATCGAGCCTCTTGGCAAACTCATGAGCCAGTTCCTGGCTGAGTTGGCGAGGGCGACGGGCAAGTAGTTGGCCATGGCCTTGCTATCCCCTCCCGCTTGCACGGATGGCGAGGGTGTACACGGTGGCCGACACGACTCGGGGTCGGTCTTTCCGTCGAACTTCTCGATTCCTGTGGGCTTGAAGCCACTCGGCCAATCCACTCGACGCAGGTCCCGAGTGAACGCAGCACTCCGTCATCATTGTAGTCGGGCAATCTCCTTCGGTCTTCATAGGAGCCCTGCTCACGCTCCCGATGGCGCCGGTCAAGGACTTCCCGCATCACTCGGCGGGGTTCTTTGCAGCTGCTGCGGTAGTTGGAGTTATAGCTGCGATGGATCCGGTTGTGGACGAGTGGTCGACCATGTCCTCTTTCGCGAGAGTTGGCTGATTGTTCTTGATGCCTCCGCATTGTTTCGCGGTGGGGTCTCTTGACCTAGCGGCCATCTTGGTTTGCCCGGGCCTCCTGTAGTCCTTCGACGTAGCGGCGAAAGTCGGATTCCATCGGTGTTTCAGCGATGGACTCGGTTGGTCTTCGTCGAGGTGGAGGGAGAGCAGTTGGTGAAGGGTTACGCGGAGGCTATGCTAGCCGAAAACAAAAACTTTTCTACCGCGCAAACCAGAACACTTGCAAGTAAGGGCCGATAGAGCATTACCGATTGGAGTATGTAGTGGAAATAGCCAATCAGGGACTGTCCGATCTAAAACAAGGCTGGTCGATGACAGTGCCATTTGCCGACAACGATTCCCAAGGACAGCCGATTCACCAATCAGCCCGATTCGCCGATGTCACAACCGATCCGAGTCGTCCGACCGTGTTCTCGTTGCCGATCCGCCGCTAGCCGCCTCGCTCCGATTGCACCCGATTAGTAGCTGATCAACAGCGCCGCAACATAGCAGCGCCTCTACCGGTATCCACACGTCCGGGGACAGAACGCCGAACTCCCGTGTGCTAGCACGCGATGCAAGGCTAGGGTTTGGCTCGAAAGTGGGGAGGGTTTCCGTGGAGATTGATATCGACGACTTACATTGCGCCAAATCGATTGATTCGGTTCAAAACGATTGCCCACTCTCCACCCCTCACCCCTTTATATAGAGTTGGCCGGTTGGGCCTAGAGGCCCATCGGGACTTTATTTTGAATCGGAACCTATCCGAATCTCATATAGTTAGCCGGCCAGACTTTGTAAGCCCATAGGACTCTATCCGATCGGATTACTATCTGATCGAGCCGTATCCGAGTCCAACTCGAATGCCTGTTCTTATCACTTTAAGCGTGCGACACTGTAGGTTCAGGTATACTTGGTTTCGGCTGTAGTCTAACTTAGCCGACCGTCGGCTTGAGTCCAACTCAGCCGATCTGTCAACAGCGGCGCCTAGCAGCACATATTGACACCATAGTATACAAGAATATAATATCGGTTCTGAACCTGTAATGTGTACACAAATCTCTTTGCCTCACGATACAAATTAAGCTATATGCAAGATGTATGCGATCCCTTCAATAGCTTAACCATTCACTCGAACCGTATTGGATTATCTGTCTGTTGATTGACTCCTCAAACAACTCGGCATGGCCATGCACTTCCATAATCCATTACTTTGAGGGGCCCAGAGATATCTCTCCAAAGGAGGGGCAAATTCCATGTTGATCACTCACATCCCACTCCATGTTTCATAGCAAACCCGAAGACTACTTTGATAACTACCCAGTTACAGAATAGCGTTTGGTAGTCCCAAAGTATGCTACTACACTTGTTGGAATCCATGATGATCTCAGGTCTAAGGACTTTGCACCAACACTACTTGAGACCAACTAATGGCACATTAATTCCTGTAGTGTCTCATGGTGGGTCCGTCCAACAACACGTTCTGTAACATGTGTCCACGTTTATTGATTTGGTATCTCCATACCCATGATCTATGTGACATGATTATCAATCATAAACATGCCGATCATAGAATCATATTTGTTTCAACAATATGACATGTGATCAGGGATCATTTAGAAATAGATGCATGCATAAAGAGTCTCATAAATAAGTCACATACTTATTGATCAATACAAGATGTCTATTTCATGGAACTGAATAACACTTTATTCATAAATACATAAACATTGACCATGATATCCAACATCTCTATGTTGCCTCTAGGGCATATCACTAACAGTTGGCTGTAGCCGCGACGATGGTCTTGATCATGTCTAGGATTGGTGCTACCGTAGCGGGTGTCGTTTTGATAACAGTGTCGAGGAGGGTGAGGGCGGCAATGGCATTCTGTTGAGGCGTCTGGAAGATATTGGTGTTGTCGATTCGTGTCTGAAGTATAGCCTCTCGGGCGGATCGCCCGGTTGCCCTCAGGTCTCGTTTCCTCCTGTCGGCTTCTTCTCTGCGCCTATTCTCTTCCTCCGCAAGCTTGCGCTCTTGCTCAAGCGTGGCTTGTTCTTCTTCTGCAGCCCTGCGGGCCATGGCCGAGTCGGTCTCGACTACCTCAGCCATGAGAATGTTGAAGAACTTTGGCTCGTAGTCCTTGTCGAAATCGGAGTAGTTAGCCTCGTCCGTGGAGATGTCGTAGAGGTCATCAAAATTTGAAGAGCTGAGGTACTCATTGAGCTCTGTGGATGAGCATGACCCACGCGGTTGGAGGATGACGACGACTTCTCTTGAGCCCAGATTGCTTGACTCTGGATCGTTCCAGTCCGGGTCGCAGCTTGATGACGATGGTTCTCCTGAGTGGATCGGTTCCAACTCAGAAGACAGAAGACTGCAATAGATCTTAGCGGCATTTGGTAACCCAAACAGCGATGAGTGGTTTTCTCCTCCCAAGTGGATAGGTTCCAACTCAGAAGTCAGAAGATTGCAGTAGATCTCAACGTCGTTTGGTAGTCCGAACGGCGCCGAGTGGTTTCCTCCTCCCGACTGGTCCGAGTCCGAGTCGAGTAGGGACAGCTTGCCGAATCTATTGGCGACGATGTTGCGGCCGCGAACTAGAATGCCCGCCTGTGGCCGAAGGCGAAGTCGTCGATGCTCGATGAAGATCCCATCGCGCTTGTCGGCGGGATGAAGAAGAAGTCTTGACGCGCTTCCCCTACCTGGCGTGCCAACTGTTGAAACATGGTTTCACCAATACAAATTGGGGGTGTAGTAAGTCGCCAAACACGGTGGGTTAAATGGGAAAAAAGGGTTTAGACAGGTTCAGGCCCTCTCGTGAGGTAATACCCTACTCCTGTTTTGAGCATTCGATCCTCCGAGTGTCTTTATTGATCTCTTGATCTCGTATATCGCCTATCCCTCAAGGGACGACCCTTACCCCCTTATGTAGTCTTGGAGGGTGGGCTTACAAGTCGAAGACCCTATCATATTCTATGTCGGACTCCTCATTCTTACCAAGTAATTGCTATGAGCCGTAACCTTATCTCATTGGTAAGGTAACACCCAAGTCATAGCCAGTTTACATAATCATGAAGCGTAACCTATCCCTATTACTAATCGGACAAGCTAGCCATGAGGGTATCCGATTCCCATAATCTCCACGCTAACCGTTTGCTTTCTCTACGGTGAGAGTGTACCATTGCTTTGCCTTTTCGGTAGTTTAAAAGGGAAACAACTTCCACTTCAAAGTTCTTTGTGTCATGCTTGGAATCATCAAGCATGAACACAATTGCTCGAACTCTCGCAGATGATGGTATGGATTTTCATTATCGTGTCCAGAGAAGGATTGCTCCCGAACCATGGCTATAAAGACAGGGCGGAGTTCATAGCCAGATGAAAGAATTGGTTCGAAGAAGATGGTGGCTCATAGAACTTCCCTTTGGAGCGGATAGACTTTGGATATATTGCTCCATAATCTAAAAGGAAAAAGATAAAAGATACGAGTTTGACCTAGGCTCTAGGATAAAACAACAATCGTTCCTTGGCAATGGCGCCGAAATGCTTGTTGGTATTTCTTACGACCATAGATAAAATCTGCAAGCACAAGGAATATCGTTGTAGCACATCACTCGGGAGTATTCCAAGGGTTTCGAATTCACAAGGAACGGTGTTGATTATCAAGGGGTCGGGTTCATCCAAGGACACCAAGAATAGGTAAGCGGAAGGTATAAAAAGGATTTCATAAGTACCAATATGTATCAGCAAGAGGGTGGCCTAATCTTCATGGCGGTAGGTTTACAAACAAAGATAACTTGTTGCGAACAGCGGGTAACTAGCTTTATATCTGACCAAGGTTAGATGTGACCAAGCGTCGGGGAGAGAGGCACGAAACCTTGAGGACTTCGACTCGATCTCCGAACGATTACAGAACCACAAACCAGGACTAATCCACACAATACGACGTAGCCGAACGGAAACCTTAGAGCACAAAGTAGGGGACCTCAGAGAGATCTTTCTCACAAGCTCACAATGAACTAGCAAGAACAAATATGAATAGACAAGTCAAGCGGCTCGCTACAATATATCATATTGTTTTATCAAATGATCAAAAGTTGTCCTTTGCTTTAGGAGCAAGGGGATATTTATACTAGGAACAACCCTCCTAGATGGGCACAAAAACTGAAATGAAAATGAAGAGGCATAGTATGTGAAAAGGCTTCCACAAAACTACTCCCGAAGTGACCTCGGGTTGATGTTGGTCTTCTGCACAGTCTTCACTAATTTGGCCATAATTTCATCTTGGAAACTCCAAATGATGATATGTTTGTTGGGTATGAAAGAAGACTCAATAAGCTTTCCAGTCTTATGCATCATGCACCATGAATTATTGTAGAATGGCACATTTTTGTATGGGAAACTTAAACATCACACGTCCGTTTGGCTTCGAGCAGCCTCTAGTAAATGGCTTATAACTCTTGATTGGGAACCCCAATTTATGAACCTGTTTGTTGGACATGAAACTAGGCTTGATAGGTTTTCCATCCATAGGTCACACACCTTATAAGTCTTCATATTCTGCCCACAGCTATGGCCGGAAGTGAGGTTAGGTTTGGACGTCCGAACAAGACCCATCAGGTTTGAACATCCGAAAGTCCAATCAGGTTCGGAATTGGGATATCCTCATTTGTGAACCCAATCAAGGTTAAAACACAAGATTTAGGTAGTAAACAATTCTCATGAGTAGATATATCAATGGTAGTAAGGATGGTGTTCATTTGTTTTTGAAGTTGCCTTGCACGACTACGCGTGATTGGTCCTTTATGGACTTGGGCACGTGCATAATTGGTAGATGAAGTTGGACTTGGTGTAGACACGACTTAAAATGTCCTCATCAGGTTTACTCACTTTGAGCGTCGGCTTACACTCACTCGATGAGTGACTCGGCCTCTGCTCTACGACGTACCCGAACATGGAGGATTTGAAAGGACGGACAGGGTTGTCACCACCGCGCCTACCTCTACAACCCGTGGAGTACGCGGCAAACAAAGGTAAACTCTAGCCTAGAAACCACGTCTACACTATCGATTGCCACTCTAGTCTTGGCGAAGAACACTGTCGTCATCATGGGTCTTAGACTAGAGCATCCATGAATGGACGATGATCCCATAAGTAAATGCAGAAAGTAATCACTCAATGTAAAGTAATGCAATCAAAGTAAATAATGAACACTTAATTTATTAGAAGATCATCCGAGGTACAAAGTCGAGGTCCGTGCAAGATCCCCGGCACTCCTACGGACTACCCCTCACTCTCTAACCTATTTTCTAAGCACTAGAGACCTAGTACTACGCCTTTGGAGTGGAGCTTTGATCTTCTTGAGGTGTGTCTTGAATGAAGTGAGGTGACTTCCTTATATAGCCTTCATATGGCGGTTTGGAGTGGTATTTCTTCGCCACGAAAGCGTACTTTCACTTCATTTCAATATATTATTCACCCGCATACAAATAATCACCAACACTTTGTTCAATTTATGCAAGAATTGGCAGTCAAATTTAACGATTAAGGACTGTCAACAAGGGCGCGAATCGCTTGCCGGAGTTAAGAGCGGAGAGAGAGAGAGAGTGATGGAGCATCCACGCCCGAAAATTTACTAGTAATTTCCGAACTAATTGTGCATACAATCCTCGTCCAGGAATCAGCCGAGGTACACAAATCGACAATTTAATATACAGATTCATCAAATAAACTAATACGACAAATACTTAAAAAACAGGTACTTAGTCCTCACCACGAAGAAAACTGCAGCAAAAAACGAAAATCTAGCGAAGCTTCAACTCCACTCCCACAAGCAGCTCAACTGGGATCTAAGTCAAAGGATCTTCTCTTTTGAAAGCCTTCTTCAACTGAGGTTGATTCGTAATTGCAAGAATGGAATACTCAACAAACCACACAGCAAGTATGCAAATGCACAGGGATACAAAGGATAGCAATAATAGGGCTTCATTTGCAAAGGCAGCATTTAGCAAGAATTTAAGAATTTGTAAAATAGTATAGTAGAGTAATTAGTAATCAATATTTATCAACACTGAACAGCATCTCAATGCTGCACGAGTGCCCAACCATCTCGATCTAAACTCCATAACAGGAGCTAACAAGTTATCATCACCAAATTATCATCATTAATGAGTAGTGTGAGACTAATCACGATAAATCTGGTTGATCGCCCATAACCGCGGGCATGGCTATTCGAATAGTTTTTAACTCCAATCAGAGGTGTACAACTGTACCCACAAGACACAGCCCCACGACACGTTTTAACCAAGGCCGACCCAACTCCATCACGCCCACCTTCACTAGGGTACGCCAGCTTGAGACAGCTATACTGCAGATCCAGCCATTACCCATGTTGGCTTGTGGTATGCACAGTATATCTTTCAGGGTTTCCCGAGAACTAGTCCTTAATTGCCATGAACACCATAACAAAATCATCAAACAATGTTCTCACAACCCACCATTAATCAAATTTTAGTTTACAATTAATTCATTAATTAATCATGATCATCCATCATGAACTATCATTAATTATCCATTAAAAGAATACAAGTGAATCATTAATTATCCCACATGAAATGACGCTAAAGTTTCTAAGCATGGCTAAGCAATTATCCTAATTTATAGTTAAACCATTATATAAAGTTTAACTAGTCAAATTATAACCCAACGTATCAAGGTATAGGGTAATCAATGCAAATTGACCATAACAAAGGAATAGATTCATATCACCCGATGTCATTCAAAAATAAATGGATATTTGAAATAAATAGAGAATTTAAAAATAGGATCAACATGCTCAAAGGAATTGTTTTTAGGATCGTGTGGCTTGGCTTGCAATACTTAGTCTTCAATTCGTCTTCGGGAACTTCCCGATGAATGAACGAACGATCCTCCGAAACTACGAAAAACTAAACCTAGAACACAAAACAAAAAAACACCAATAAAAACCAACTAAACAGTACAATTGAAGTTCATAAATTGGTAGAGCTAAAATTTTGATGAATTATGGGACTTGAACGACCTCATTCTGAGTTCGTATGAATTGAATTATAAATTTTTGAAGTTTTAATCAATTAAACCTATGAAGGAAACAACTAAACGATTTATTAGATCATATTTAATTATTTTTGAACTGAAAAAAAATAATATGACGTCAGCCAGGAGAGGGGATGTGCTGACATAACTAAGAACCGGAACCCACATGTCAAACGGAGAGGGTTCGGGTCTACAATGGACCTAGCTCACGAAGGAGGTTCACAATGGACCACGGGATTGGATGGCTAGGATCTGTTTGACTGAAATTGACCAGAATCCAATAGTCAGGGTCACACACGATCTAGGGTTTAGGATGGATGCCTTGCGGATGGAAGACGACATGGCAGCTAGCTGGAAATGATGTGGCAGCTGACTAGGCAGTGATGTGGCGATGATGTGGACATTGTTAGTGATATGCCCTAGAGGCAACATGGAGATGTTGGATATCACGTCAATGTTTATGTATTTATGAATAAGTGTTATTCGGTTCCATGAAATAGACATCTTGTATTGATCAATAAGTACGTGACTTATTTATGAGACTCTTTATGTATGAATCTATTTCTAAACGATCACGATCATATGTCATATTGTTGGAACAAATATGATTCTAAGATCGGCATGTTTATTGATTGATGATCATGTCTCATAGATCATGGGTATGAAGATACCAAATCAATAAACATGGACATATGTGTTGGAGAACACATTGTTGGATAGACCCACCATGAGACACTACGGGAATTAATGTGCCATTAGTTGGTCTCGGGTAGTGTTGGTACAAAGTCCTTAGACTTTGAGATCACCATGGATTCCAACATGTGTAGTAGCCTACTTTGGGACTACCAAACGCTATTAAAAGCTGGGTAGTTATAAAGGTAGTTTTCGGGTTTGCTATGAAACATGGAGTGGGATATGAGTGATCAAGATGGAATTTGCCCTCCTTTGGAGAGATATCTCTGGGCCCCTCGAGGTAATGGATTATGGAAATGCATGGCCATGCTAAGTTGATTGAGGAGTCAATCAACGGACGGATAATCCAATACGGTTCGAGTGAATGGTTAAGCTATTGAAGGGATGGCACACATCTTGCCTATAGCTTAAGCGGTATCGTGAGGCAAAGGGATTTGTGTACACATTACGGGTTCGAGCCAATATTATATTCTTGCATACTATGGTGTCAATATGTCTTGCTAGGCGCCGCGGTGTCTGGTCGTGAGTTGGACTCGAGCCGACGATCGGCTAAGTTAGACTATAGCTAAAACCGAGTATACTGAGAACCTACGGTCGCACGCTTAAGGGATAGAATAGATATTCGAGTTGGACTCGGATACGGCTCGATCGGATAGGAATCAGATCGGATAGAGTCCTATGGGCTTACGACGTGTGGGCGGCCAACTCTATGAGATACGGATGAGATCCGATTCAAAATAGAGT
>JAIFGZ020000789.1:0-44706 GCA_019925245.2 Oryza australiensis
TTGAATTGTTTCTTTGTGGATTTAATTTCTAGATGATTTCTCAGGCATGTTGTTACCGTTGACAAGCTAATGTGAGTCAAGTTTGGACAAACTTGTGCTCGGTATATTGTTTCTTTGTCGTATATGTGCAAAGGGTATTGCTGAGGCTCCGGATAGTATTGCTCAGGCTCTGGACGGAAATGACTCTTGGGAGAAGTAGACGTCCAGCACGCTGTGGGTGTACTAAAAGGCTAGGAGGATAATGCACATGGAAGATGAATAAAGGTTATATGGCATACGAGGATCGTATGCGGAGTCGAATTTCCAAGGAGTCTAAATTCGGAAAGTTAGGTTGAATGAGTCCTATTGGGAATGTGGAGTCCTATTAGGAATAGGAGTTTTACTTCTACTAATGAGCGGGAGGTTGAGTCCTATTAGAAATAGGAGTTCTACTTCTATTATGAGTGAGAGGTTGAGTCCTATTGTGAATAGGAGTTCTACTCTCTACTTTGAAAGTGAGGATTTGCATGTATAAATAGAGAGGGAGGGTGTGCCTCCTAGACATCGATTTTCAAGAGCGAAACATGAGAGAATAGCTAGGGTTTTTGAGTTAGGGTCGAGATTTTGTCGGAGGAGTGCCGTTGTTGCACTTTGTAAACACTTTTAGATGCAATAAAGTTGAAATAGTTTGATCTACTTCTTCGAGAGTTCATCTTCGGGTGTTTTTCGGATCTCGCGGTCTCGACCGCAGTGTGTGCGCTGGCTCGACCGATCAGTTGTGGCGCTGGCCTTACGGCCAGAGTGGCGGTCCGACTAAGGTGTAAGACGGCAGGGATCGAAGGGCGCTTAACAGCTCCTCGTTTTTATTGTCGCTTTTTAGATTGGTTTCATCGGTAAGAGTGTAAATCTTTAATTCCGCAAAGATTTGGTTTTTTTGTTTCCCTACCATTCACCCCCTCTCTGGTAGGTTGGTTTGGTCTTATTCGATCCTACAAGTGGTATCAGCCTCGTTCTTTATTTGCTTTTCTCGATCTTTTGCCATGGCTGAAAAGTTTTCAAACAAACCTCATGTTTTCAATGGAACCGACTTTGACTATTGGAAGAAAAAAATGGAATCTTATATCACATCTCGTTATGATATTTGGCTAAAAATTTCTCAATCTTATGAGATTCCCGAACGCATTGATACTCCTACTCTCAAATTAGATTATGAAAATAATTGCAAAGCTAGGAACATCATTCTTAATGCAATTTCTCGCTCCGATTTTGATCGTGTTTCGTATCTTTCAACCGCAATGAAATTTGGAAAGCTTGAATGATTTTCATACTGGATCTTCAAACATTAAAGAATTGCGAAAAGATGTTTTCAAAAAGGGAGTACATAAAATTTGAGATGACACACATGTGAATCTTTGGATGACTATTTGGCTGCTTTAACAAAATTTTGAGCAATCTTAGATCCGTTTTGATTCTTCTTACAATGCTAATTATTCTCAATCCGAGGTTGCTCGTCATTTTTTGAATGGTCTTGATATGAAAGTTTGGGAAGTTAAGGTTACCTCAATTCAAGAATCGAACATATGAATATCTTGACTTTGGATGTTCTTTACACTAAATTAAAAACTATGAGATGAACATTCTTTCTAAAGGGCATTTTCGATTCAAAATCTACTTGGTGTCTTCTTCCGCCTCTTCGATTCTTCCTCACACCGATTTTTGCTTCTTTTCGCCATGTCCGATGATCAACTAGAGGAAATCGTGAGGAGGACTTGGTATCTCTTGCTACCGACTTCTAGAGCCGTGAGTAATGTCGGGACCAGAGAAGAGGAGGACCAATCCCGTGCTTTGGATGTGGACAACCGGGGACATATCCGCTCTCAATGTCCCAAGGCTGGAAAAAAGGGACACAAGGAGAGGTAAAGCTCAAGATGGCACCAAAGACGCAAGCGTAGCAAGAAGCAGATTTTAAAAATATGAAGATGAAGAAGTTCTACCAAAAGGCAATTGATGCAAAGATATGATGCGATTCGAGAATCAAGTGATGTTGATTTTGAAAGTGATGAAGATGATGACAAGGAGAATAACATTGTCGGGTTTGTTTCATGGCCAAGAAGAGATTGATGAAGATTCTAAAGATGATAATGAGGTAACTCCCGCTCCTAGTGTTGAATATCTTCAAGATGTTATTGCTAGACTTGGTTACAAGATTTCTAAATTTGAAAAGAAGATTAATCAACATGAAGTAGTTATTGATTCTCTTAAAGCTAAAAATAATAGATTAAGATCTCTCGCGGCTTCGATGATGATGACCGTAAATCTTGTGATGTTTTATTTGCTGAAATTAAGTCAATTAGAGATGTTTACGCCAAGAAGCTTGATATTGAATCTAAGAAAACTCGAAAATTTGAATCTTGTCTTGCTCTTAGCTTTTCCATGAACACTAAATTGACTCCGATGAATTATTTTTAACAAAAGGAGCTTTAAAGAAATGTCAAGTTGCCTTGTTTGCTAGCTCTATATTTAATGCAATTAGCGTTAAAAGGTTAAAACAATCTAGTGTAAAAACCTTGCTTAAGCTAATGAATTGAAATTAAAGGATGCCTTAGGTCGTGTTAGGCGATGGAATGAAACCTGTTACAAGATGAAGTGCTTTCTTGTCAAACTTGTAGAAAACGTAAAGGTCTTTGGATAATTGCAAAATTGTGCTGTTTTGACTCAAGAGGTTTCTTACTTAAAAAGTTCTTTGCAACGTTTTTCCGATGGTAAAAAGAACCTCAACATGATCTTAGACAAATCAAGAATTAACACAAATCGTGGTTTAGGTTTTGATCCTATGCTCATCATACTAGACATCCTCCCGTTGTTCTAGGTGTTGGTGCTAGAAGTGGAGAAATTTTAATTAAACCTGAATCTAAGTACCGTGTTTAAATCTGCGTTGGTATCATGACTTTGAATGCATCTTCTAAAACCAATCCCGTGATTGCAAAACCTCTTGTTGCTACTTCGTTGCTAAACCATCTGTTTCTACTTGTGCTTCTAATCATCGTGAGAAATACACTTGTTCGTTTTGTGGAAAAAATGGACATTTGGTTGGATTTTGTTTTTAGACTTGCCCGTAAACGTAAAAGGAAAGTGAAATTGCTTTGCGAAACGACGATGGCAAAAATCGTCTTTGGTTTAAGGAGCTCGGCCGACGTACACGACTCCGCCTCAGTGAATGTTTGGGCCGCAGTCAAACCCGCCGGTCCGTGCCGCTCGGCTAGAAGCAGCGCAGATACAACGGCGGTCGACCGGCCACTGGGTAGTTTTGTGCATAATTCAAATCGACTTTGTGAAACGACAAGGTAAGGTTTGTAAGTCTGGTTTGACTATGGCATATGTACTCACGGTTCTACCGGTCATGTGACTTAGTGTTGGATTCCAAAATTTCTTATTTATAACCCCAACACGGAGGCCTCTGACATTCTTGTTTGTAGGTATTTTGATGGCATACTCCCATGTGTGTGTGCAATGTAGAGACAACGACTGCTTTCAAGGTAACATCAAGGTAAATTTGGATTGACATAATTTTGTTCTACTCTTGATTATTAGCTTTTCATATACTAGTGTTGAGGTAGTAGTTTTTGTTAGTACAAGTGGATATATGTCAATTTATGAGAATCTTGGTGATATCTTTGCAATTGGATGGTTTCTTCAAAAATCCTTGATTTCTTCTTGATTTTTCTTTTGAGAAATTGGAGGTTAATTTGAGGAAGTTTATGTTTTTCTGAGGATCATGTTAAAAAGGGGACATTGAATTGAAATTTGGATACAAAGTTGCAACTTGCGAGATTTTCACCAAACCTTTGGATTCTTCTCGCTTTGCTTTTCTTGGGGAGAATTAGGTGTTATTCATCCTTTTGGCATCAATTCAGGAGAGTTATTGGCTCTTTGTTGTATGCATATTTTCCTTCTTCTTTTGCATTCATGTTTAATTCATATGTGTAAAAAAGTGGAGAAAAAGGAAAAGAAAATAAAAGGTGGATGAGCTATGTCTTATATCTTTAGTATATTCTAGTGCTTTAGCAATGCTTGTTAGATAAATTGATTACTATATTAGCTTGTGTGCATTTTAGTAATTACTTGAACTTTTGATATTGCTTTTAAGAGATATGATACATGACACATACCTTTTACTTGAATTAATGAAATATGCAATGTTGAAGCAAGTGCTTAGGTTGAATGATTAATGCTTTTTGTATATGCTTTATGAGTTGTTATTCCTCATATTAATCCTTTTGTTCCAATCACCGCAAGAGTACATAAATGCTTATTTATATGAGAGAAAATGAATGAATAATGGGTGGGAATGAATAATGATTTTTGTGCCGGTGGACTCAACTTCTCGAAGAGCTGAGAAGGGGTGGACTCCCGGAAAACCATGACGAACCAGAGGCGGGAAGCCATCCTTGGAATCACGATGGATGGTAGATGTAACCGTCGCCGACTTAGTTGGAATATACTATGGAACTAAAACTTGACCTGGCTAGATGTTAGGTTTGTGAAATGATTTGTGAAAATTGGATTTGTGCAAAGAAACCATAGCCATCCTTTGAATGACCCTATCATGTGCATCATTCCGTGTCGGCTTTTGATACGTTGGGTACTCACCCTTGCTACATGCACAAACCTTCGATGGTGGAAACGAAGAAGCGGAGGACCCCTATGCTTACTTGTTGAATCAAGTGAGTTTGATTTATAGTTTATGTGATGAAACATTGGATTTGTGATTGGCCGGCACGGTCTGACCGGCCGTCTCTGATTTCGGTTTGTTTTCTCGGTTTTGAATTGTTTCTTTGTGGATTTAATTTCTAGATGATTTCTGTGCATGTTGTTACTGTTGACAAGCTAATGTGAGTCAAGTTTGGACAAACTTGTGCTCGGTATATTGTTTCTTTGTCGTATATGTGCACGTATTGCTTGAGGCCTCGGATAGTATTGCTGTGCCGGATCGGAGTCGACTTGGGAGAAGTAGACGTCCAGCACGCGGGGTACTAAAAGGCTAGAGGATAATGCACATGGAAGATGAATAAGTTATATGGCATACGAGAGGGATCGTATGCGGAGTCGAATTTGGAAGGGAGTCTAAATTCGGAAAGTTAGGTTGAATGAGTCCTATTGGGAATAGGAGTCCTATTAGGAATAGGAGTTTTACTTCTACTATGAGTGGGAGGTTGAGTCCTATTAGGAATAGGAGTTCTACTTCTATTATGAGTGAGAGGTTGAGTCCTATTGTGAATAGGAGTTCTACTCCTACTTTTAGTAGGAGGATTTTGCATGTATAAATAGAGAGGGAGGGTGTGCCTCCTAGACATCGATTTTCAAGAGCGAAACTTGAGAGAATAGCTAGGGTTTTGAGTTAGGTCGAGATTTTGTCGAGGAGTGCTGTTGTTGCACTTTGTAAACACTTTTAGATGCAATAAAGTTGAAATAGTTTGATCTACTTCTTCGAGAGTTCATCTTTCGGTGTTTTCTGGATCTCGCGGTCTGACCGCAGGTGTGCGCGCGGTCTGACCGACGGGTTGTGGCGGCGGTCTTACCGGCCAGGAGGGGCGGTCTGACCGGGGCAGGTAAGACGGTGTGACCGGCGGCGGCTTCAACAGTTCATGTTTATTGTCGTTTTTAGATTGGTTTCATCGGTAAGAGGTAAATCTTTTAATTCGCAAAAGATTTGGTTTTTTTGTTTCCTACCATTCACCCCCTCGGTAGGTTTGTTTGGTCTTATTCGATCCTACAAGTGGTATCGAGCCTCGTTCTTTATTTACTTTTCTGATCTTTTGCCATGGCTGAAAAGTTTTCAAACAAACCTCATGTTTTCAATGGAACCGACTTTGACTATTGGAAGAAAAAAATGGAATCTTATATCACATCTCAATGTTATGATATTTGGCTAAAAATTTCTCAATCTTATGAGATTCCTGAACGCATTGATACTCCTACTCTCAAATTAGATTATGAAAATAATTGCAAAGCTAGGAACATCATTCTTAATGCAATTTCTCGCTCCGATTTTGATCGTGTTTCGCATCTTTCAACCGCTAATGAAATTTGGAAAGCTTTGAATGATTTTCATCTGGATCTTCAAACATTAAAGAATTGCGAAAAGATGTTTTCAAAAAGGAGTACATAAAATTTGAGATGACACATGGGGAATCTTTGGATGACTATTTGGGCCGTTTTAACAAAATTTTGAGCAATCTTAGATCCGTTGATTCTTCTTACAATGCTAATTATTCTCAATCGAGGTTGCTCGTCATTTTTTGAATGGTCTTGATATGAAAGTTTGGGAAGTTAAGGTTACCTCAATTCAAGAATCATCGATATGAATATCTTGACTTTGGATGTTCTTTACACTAAATTAAAAACTATGAGATGAACATTCTTTCTAAAAGAGCTGATTCAAAATCTACTTGCTTTGGTGTCTTCTTCGCCTCTTCCGATTCTTCCTCACGTCGATTTTTGCTTCTTTTCTCGCCATGTCCGATGATCAACTAGAGGAAATCGGTGAGGAGGACTTGGTATCTCTTGCTAAGAGAATTTCTAGAGCTGTGAGTAATGTCGGGACCAGGAGAAGAGGAGGACCAATCCGGTGCTTTGGATGTGGACAACCAGGACATATCCGCTCTCAATGTCCCAAGGTGGAAAAGGGACACAGGAGGAGGTAAAAGCTCAAGATGGCACCAAAGACGCTAAGCGAGCAAGAAGCGACAAAAATATAAAGATGAAGAAGTTCTACCAAAAGGCAATTGATGCAGCATATGATGCGATTCGAGAATCAAGTGATGTTGATTTTAAAAGTGATGAAGATGATAACAAGGAGAATAACATTTGGGGTTTGTTTCATGGCCGTAGCATTGATGAAGATTCGAAGATGATAATGAGGTAACTCCTGCTCCTAGTGTTGAATATCTTCAAGATGTTATTGCTAGACTTGGTTACAAGATTTCTAAATTTGAAAAGAAGATTAATCAACATGAAGTAGTTATTGATTCTCTTAAAGCTGAAAATAATAGATTAAGATCTCTTGCGTCTGATGATGATGACTGTAAATCTTGTGATGTTTTATTTGCTGAAATTAAGTCAATTAGAGATGTTTACGCCAAGAAGCTTGATATTGAATCTAAGAAAACTCGAAAATTTGAATCTTGTCTTGCTCTTAGCTTTTCCATGAACACTAAATTGACTGATGAATTATTTTTAATAAAAGGAGCTTTAAAGAAATGTCAAGTTGCCTTGTTTGCTAGCTCTATATTTAATGCAATTAGCGTTAAAAGGTTAAAACAATCTAGTGTAAAACCTTGCTTATCATGTCTTGCTAATGAATTGAAATTAAAGGATGCCTTAGGTCGTGTTAGGCGTATGGAAGAAACTGTTAAGCAAGATGAAGTGCTTTCTTGTCAAACTTGTAGAAAACAGAAAGGTCTTTTGGATAATTGCAAAAATTGTGCTGTTTTGACTCAAGAGGTTTCTTACTTAAAAAGTTCTTTGCAACGTTTTTCTGATGGTAAAAAGAACCTCAACATGATCTTAGACAAATCAAGAATTAACACAAATCGTGGTTTAGGTTTTGATCCTTATGCTCATCATACTAGACATCCTCCCGTTGTTCTAGGTGTTGGTGCTAGAAGTGGAGAAATTTTAATTAAACCTGAATCTAAGAATACCGTGTTTAAATCTGCTGGTATCATGACTTCTTTGAATGCATCATCTTCTAAAACCAATCCCGTGATTGCAAAACCTCTTGTTGCTACTTCGTTGCTAAACCATCTGTTTCTACTTGTGCTTCTAATCATCGTGAGAAATACACTTGTTCGTTTTGTGGAAAAAATGGACATTTGGTTGGATTTTGTTTTAGACTTGCCCGTAAATGTAAAAGGAAAGTGAAATTGCTTTTGCGAAACGACGATGGCAAAAATCGGGTCTTGGTTTAAGGAGCTCGGTCGTACGACACCGACTCGGCCGGTTAGACCGGCCGCGGTCGACCGCAGTAAACCATGTCCGACAGGTAGCCAGGCTCGGTTAGACCGCAGATACAACGGCGGTCGACCGGCCACGGGGTAGTTTTGTGCATAATTCAAATCAGACTTTTGTGAAACGACAAAGTAAGGTTTCAGGTAAGTCCGGTTTTGATTTTGTATGTGCATATGTACCTACTGGTTCTACTGGTCATGTGACTTAGTGTTGGATTCCAAAATTTCTTATTTATAACCCCAACACGGAGGCCTCGACATCTTCTTGTTTGTAGGTATTTTGATGGCATACTCCCATGTGTGTGCAATGTAGAGACAACGATTGCTTTTCAAGGTAACATCAAGGTAAATTTGGATTGACATAATTTTGTTCTACTCTCTTGATTATTAGCTTTTCATATACTAGTGTTAGAGGTAGTAGTTTTTGTTAGTACAAGTGGATATATGTCAATTTATGAGAATCTTGGTGATATCTTTGGCAATTGGATGGTTTCTTCAAAAATCCTTGATTTCTTCTTGATTTTTTCTTTTGAGAAAATTGGAGGTTAATTTGAGGGAAGTTTATGTTTTTCTCGAGGGATCATGTTGAAAAGGGGGACATTGAATTGAAATTTGTGGATACAAAGTTGCAACTTGCGATATTTTCACCAAACCTTTGGATTCTTCTCGCTTTGCTTTTCTTAGGGGAGAATTAGGTGTTATTCATCCTTTTGGCATCAATTCAGGGGAGAGTTATTGGCTCTTTGTTGTATGCATATTTTCCTTCTTCTTTTGCATTCATGTTTTAATTCATGTATGGTGTGACAAAAAAGGGAGAAAAAGAAAAGAAAATAAAAGGTGGATGAGCTATGTCTTATATCTTTAGTATATTCTAGTGCTTGCTAGCAATGCTTGTTAGATAAATTGATTACTATATTAGCTTGTGTGCATTTTAGTAATTACTTGAACTTTTGATATTGCTTTTAAGAGATATGATACATGACACATAATTCTTTTACTTGAATTAATGAAATATGCAATGTTGAAGCAAGTGCTTAGGTTGAATGATTAATGCTTTTGTATATGCTTTATGAGTTGTTATTCCTCATATTAATCCTTTTGTTCCAATCACCGCAAGAGTACATAAATGCTTATTTATATGAGAGAAAAAATGAATACCGAATCCTTGGAAACAGTCTTGACGACAAGGACGTATTCACGGTGAGATAAAAAAGGGTACCGAATCCTTGGAAACAGATCTTGACGACAAGGACGTACCCGCAATAATTGAGAGAAAAGTAAAAAAGAGGTTCAAAAGAATGAGCTAAAAGTTCTCTCGGTTATTTTTGGAGAAGGCATTAATTTGAGAAAGAGTATCAATGTCATAAGTATATATACGTGAGTTTTTCTTTCAGTCTTTGCACTTGTGAATATGTTGCATGTTAAATCGTTGAAATCATGAATCATTAATGTTGACTTGATCTTAATTGTAATGTTTTAGGTTTATGTCTTTACTCTAGTGCATGCTTGTTAATTAGCTAGTCACTTTTTCTACCTTGTTACTGCAAAACATGTACTTGAGTTACTTTTGATATAATGCAAAGCTCTTCCATGCTTCCGATAATTGATGAACTCATTGTCAAAAGGGGAGAACAAAGAAACAAAATTGTGCATCAAAATTTATGCAATTGTGCATTCATTTTTCAAAGATGAATTTTCAATGAATTTTCTTGCATTCAAAAATGCTTTTTGGGTTGCTTTACAAAACATCACAAACTAATTGATTTTTGTTGGGTTTGCCAATGGTTTCATCAAGGGGAGATTGTTGAATCAAGTGAGTTTGATTTATAGTTTATGTGATGAAACATTGGATTTGTGATTGGCCGGCACGGCCCGACCGGCCGCTCTCGATTTCGGTTTGTTTTCTGGTTTTGAATTGTTTCTTTGTGGATTTAATTTCTAGATGATTTCTGCATGTTGTTACCGTTGACAAGCTAATGTGAGTTAAGTTTGGACAAACTTGTGCTCGGTATATTGTTTCTTTGTCGTATATGTGCAGGTATTGCTTGAGGCCTCGGATAGTATTGCTGTGCGGATCGGAGTCGACTTGGGAGAAGTAGACGTCCAGCACGCGGGGTACTAAAAGGCTAGAGGATAATGCACATGGAAGATGAATAAGTTATATGGCATACGAGAGGGATCGTATGCGGAGTCGAATTTGGAAGGGAGTCTAAATTCGGAAAGTTAGGTTGAATGAGTCCTATTGGGAATAGGAGTCCTATTAGGAATAGGAGTTTTACTTCTACTATGAGTGGGAGGTTGAGTCCTATTAGGAATAGGAGTTCTACTTCTATTATGAGTGAGAGGTTGAGTCCTATTGTGAATAGGAGTTCTACTCCTACTTTTAGTAGGAGGATTTTGCATGTATAAATAGAGAGGGAGGGTGTGCCTCCTAGACATCGATTTTCAAGAGCGAAACTTGAGAGAATAGCTAGGGTTTTTGAGTTAGGTCGAGATTTTGTCGAGGAGTGCTGTTGTTGCACTTTGTAAACACTTTTAGATGCAATAAAGTTGAAATAGTTTGATCTACTTCTTCGAGAGTTCATCTTTCGGTGTTTTCTGGATCTCGCGGTCTGACCGCAGTGTGCGCGCGGTCTGACCGACGGGTTGTGGCGGCGGTCTTACCGGCCAGGAGGGGCGGTCTGACCGGGGCAGGTAAGACGGTGTGACCGGCGGCGGCTTCAACAGTTCCTGTTTATTGTCTTTTTTAGATTGGTTTCATCGGTAAGAGGTAAATCTTTTAATTCCGCAAAAGATTTGGTTTTTTTGTTTCCCTACCATTCACCCCCCCTTTGGTAGGTTTGTTTGGTCTTATTCGATCCTACACTTACTGCCAGGTGGGCGAAGAAGGAAAAGGCGTCTACTAAGTCTTAGTCCCCGGTCGTTGCCTGTGGCAATCGACATGCCGCTGCCTTCCGACTGCTATCTTATCTAAATTCTGCTTTTGGTTGTATGCGGACCTGTAGGTCCTATATGTAATAATGCTGCCTTCGGGCCTATTATTGTAATACTTTTGATGTAAGACTATTCATGCACTCCACACCTGATAATTCAGTACTATATTTGTGGGTACCAAACTACTTGATCCAGGGATATGGTACTATGAACACGAATGATTCCTGTTCCAAAAACGGGGGTCCACAAAGAAGTTGGCCGAGGATTCAGTTTGGTTTCATCTTGTAAACCTTGATCATACACCTCCCCAACAAAGAACACTGGACGTAGGCCTATTATCCTCCGGGAGGGCTGAACCAGTATAAAAATCTCTTTTTTTCTTGGCTCACTTAATTTTCGAGTCGACCATCAGACCTATTGGTGAGATGTCCCGACCACTCTTTACATATATATGTATATATATATATATGTATATGTGTATATATACATGTATATGTATATGATATATATGTATATATATATACATGTATAAATACACACACATATATGTATATCTATACATATGTAAATATACATTCATATGTATATATATGTATATATATACATATTTTACACACGTATATATGCACTTATGTAAATATATGCATATTTTACTAAAATATGTACACACAAATTTAAATATATATATTACAATATTCCTACTTAATTTGTAATGTTCTATATCATGTATTACAAAATCTAATGTGTGTGCGGTTGATGGTCAATAAGACGTCCATCATAGTGGAACTGTCTCACAGGATTAATAATCTGTTCATTGATAAATCTCATAAGTTCTTCTTGAGCAGCCTTTATGAAATCACCGTGGGGGAGTTTGTCCCTCATGCAAATAATCTATCATTTGAAAAAAATGAGAAATAAGTATATGAAATCAATAAGAAATCGAGACATAATGTATGAATGATTGTTATATGCACATTCAGATCCTTGGGACATGTGACTTGGTGAACTAGGCGGCGAATATAGTCGTAGACGTAGTAGCCGCATAAGTTCATCCCTTGCTTCTATTTTGCATACTAAAAGAGAAACGACGAGATATTTAATATATATTTCTATTTCATAACAAATTAATTATTAAATATAATTTTGAGCATGTATTCACTGAAAATTTTGTCCTCACAACGAGTTTTTCTTTCCAAGTCCCACAGACCAATGCACGGAACCGTGCCCATGCCCTATGTACAATTGTAAGCTAGTGAGTAATTATCTGAGAATCGCATAGTAGCAATAGCAACTAAGATGACATTATCTGTCTATCACTTCAAAAATCTTTGCGAAGGTAGACTCTGGTTTATCTATTGAATCATAGACATGAATTTTGCACGAGGAAAGGTCCAAAAGGAAAAGCACTTAGTAGAATCTGCAAATTACGTGAGAAGATATATATGAAATTGTATATGTTCGAGATGGAAATGTAGGATCGAATACCCAAACTAAGTCAACCAGAGAGGGGGTGAATGGTTGGTATCCCCAAAAACCAAACTTTCAGCGGAAATAAAAGTTACCCTCGAAATTTGATGTAGATTGGTCTGACCGAAGTTGTTGCATCGGTCTGACCGCCTGTATGCCTCCGGTCTGACCGATGATGTAGCTTCGGTCTGACCGCTTGATGTATCCGATCTGCCGAACGTAGTCGATGAGCCCCGGTCTGACTGCAGTGATCCGATCGGTCCGACCGGTGAGAAACCGCCAGTCTAACCGCCCGTTGGACCACCGCACCTGAGAAAACACAAATTGAAGAACTCTCAAAGTAGATTGAAAATATATTACTTCTCTCTGTGTTTACAAAGTACAACAACAACACCCCTCACAAAATTTTGACTAAACTCGAAACCCTAACTTTTTCTCAACTCAACTCTCTCTAAAACTCATACTGGAAAGCCACGCCTTTCCTCTCTATTTATACACAAGATAGGTAGCCCAAAGCCACGAATCCTACTCATATAAGAAGTCCTAATCCACTAGGAAACCTTCCCGTACCAGAAACGAACTTTACATATTCCAATTGTAACAAAATTAGAACTCCTTCCAAAATTATAACTCCGCATCCCATACGCACACAATATCTTCATCGTATGCCATATGGAAACTTCACCAACCACGTGCATTAATTTTTATCCTAAGTATCCCGCGTGATCTCTTGCCATCCGGACGTCACCTTATCTCCAAGTTGACTCCAAATCCATCACCGGCAATACTCTCCCGAGGCGTAAAGATTACCTACACATAAATTAAATAAAAAAACCATATCCGAGCACAAGCTATCTCCAACTTGACTCATTGTTAGCACACAACAATATTCATACATATAGAAACACGAAATAATCATGGATAAGCAAAGAAACTACTCGAAACCAAAATCGATAAGAAATCGATCTGGAATCGGACTGGGTCGGTCGGTCTGACCGGCAGCACAAGCTCGGTCTGACCACGCACAGACCTCCGGTCTAACCAGCAGCACACGCCCAGTCTGACCGGACCACGAAACAACGAACCACTATTCATCGTCTGAAAATCCAATCATCTCCAAAACCACTTCATCAATAATCTCCAAATATCAAAACCAATAGTCACAGATGCCAATTGTTCATCACCATAGAAGAATCAAACACACTTAAATTTTATAGGAAATTGGTATGGAAGGCAGTAAAAACTCATGCTATGTTGTTAGACAATAATATCCAAGTCTTGTAGTGCTGCTGCGTCAGCAAATGGACTACATTATCCTCTGTTTTCTTCTCATAATTATCTATCATGTCCGTGTTAATTTTGCGAGGGTCCATGAATCCTATACTGAACCATCCCCGCTTACGACACTGTTGGATCGACATTCTACAACGGATAAAAGGAATTCTCATCAGCTACATACAAGGAGCTAAGCAACAAAATAAATTTAACTAAATGATACTTACAAAACGTAGCAGCTGAGAATAGAGACATCGAGGGCGTCTTGCTTGTACAGTTCGAACACATCCTTGAAGCAGATCCACATGATGTCATCTCCTTGGAAGAAATCTTCGTTTCTGATCCGCACGCCGAACATCTCTCTACCTTTTCCTGAATTTTGCATGTAACATTGATGGAATCGGTAATCTATGTAGAGAGAGTTTTGACCTTAGAAGGCTTGACAAGAGGTTCACCCAATATAAAGTTGTATTTCAAATCCTCTTTTGTTGCCTTCTTGGTTTCTATGTCTCCAAATAATTGTGTCCTCGTTAGTCCTACATCTGCCATAAATTTTCATAACTCATCTTCACCAGGTGTCAGCAAGGGCTCAAGGGATTTTTGTGGTTGCTTCCCGAGCTGCGGGATATCTTTCGCCTTGTGAAAAGCCTTTCGTATTGTTCTATCGTAGTCGGGCGACAAGGCCAGTTTAGCCGGTGGTGCGAACATCTTCTTAAAGAAGGCCTTAGCCTTCGGGTCGATTGGAATTGGCTTTTTAGGACTCTGACGCTTGAAATGCGCCTTCACTTTCGCAGCTATGATTGCTGCATTCTCCTCGGGAGTGTAGTCGTATGCCCTTTTCTTTAGAGCGGGGAGGCTTGGCTCGTCAAGTCTTGGCTTCTTTGTTTGTCTCATTGACCTTGACGACGCGAATTGAGTTGTGCATGTAGGAGGCAGAGGAGTCGATGCTCGAGGAGGCGACGGAGGAGGCTGGGGAGTCGGAGACCGTTTAGGAGTTGGTGCTCACGGAGGCGACGGAGGAGGCTGGGGAGTCGATGACTGTTTAGGAGTCGGCGCTCGTGGAGGTGACGGAGGAGGCGGAGGAGACGGTCCACACAGAGGAGACAGTCCACGTGGAGTATACTGATGAATGGAAGCAGCTTCTTCCCTAGGAAACACGATGAATGGCTTGCACCATAGTATGATTCCGTGCGCTGTGTCTCCTAGTGTCGTCTCCCCATCTCGTCCGGGGATATCCAGTTCGAGATCTTCAAAGCCTCGTTCCACCTGTTCAATTTCGACCTTAGAATACCTAGGTGCAACAGGGATGCAATGATATGTCTCGTCTCATTCAACTGGTATGGCCATGCCGGACGTCACCTTCACGAGAAGAGAGGTTATTAATTAGTAATCAACCTACACACCCACTTTCGCATTGTACAAGTTATATATCATAAAACTACGAGCATACCTTGATTGACAAGTTCTTGAAGGGAATATGCATCTCACAAGGTGTCCGCCACGTGATCTCATCAATGAGGCATGGGGGTACGTCTTCCACTTCAACGGCCTGTTCAGGTACTTGGCCTGTAGATGCGAAGCTGCTGCACTTGCCTGAGGGGCTCACCATTACGGGTGATACTTCTGCTTGGCTTTGATGGCTCCGCAGTTCGGCAATCCATTGTTCCACCTATTTGGACACCTCCTCTTGGATCCAGTGCTTGTAGGCCACGAGTCGATGCCCCAAATCTGTTAGCTTTGCTTCTGTATCTTGCTTGCTCCTCATGCGACTCCTGTACGTTTGGAGGTCCTCTTGGAATCCATATTTCCAGGGAACGATGCCTTTTCCTCGCATTCGTCCTGGATGCTTAGGGTTCTGCAGTGTGAGCATAAGCTCATCCTTTTCTCTGTCGGGCTGGAATGAGCCCGAGGCAGAGGCCTCCATTGCGTCCTTCAATCGGCTGGTGGCTTCTCGAATCGCATCGCCGAATATCAGGGAGCCATTCTCAGGATTGAGCCATCCACCGTGAGCGTAGTACCAATGCTTCGATCATTCCAGCTAGTGGGCTATTCCCGGAATGATATCTCTTGCTATCTGGTCGGCTTCCATTTGCTCTCATCTCGATACTGCCTTCTTATAGCCACCTAACCCTAGCCTGTAATAGTTTTTAGCGACATTGGATGTATTTTTCTCAATTAGCGCTTGCGCTTGCTCTCCTGTCTTGTATTGGACAAAAGCATCCCAGTGATCTCTCAGCTTTGGGAATTTGTCAAAATCTTGTGTTTGACCCTTCAGGATGTACTTCTTGTGTAATTCTTTCTTAAAGTTCCTGAACAGTTCAGTCATTTTTTAAGTGTCCATTCCTTCACCTTGGCTTGTTTTGTCTCAAGGATTGTGAAGGTCTTAAGCATTGTGGACCATAAAATCTCTTTCTCCATGTCTGGGAGATAGCTTTGCTCATCGCCGTCTGTCCTTGTTCGGCGCCAGTTCACCGTGCTGATGGGCATGTGATCCCTCACTACCCATCCGTTGTGTGCGACAAACTTTCTTGCGGTGTCGGCTAGGGCACATGGTCGACCGTCATGTGCCACTTCAGTTATAATATGACAACCCTCAATATTCCTTGTGACACTGTGTTGTCCGCGTGCCCTCTTCATTCCAACGGTTGGGGTGCCCTCATTCCCCTCATCGGTGCCCTCCTCAATGAGGTATTGGTTGGGATCCTCGTTCTCCTTCTCAGCTACCCAGTACTAGCTGCTGTCCTCTGCGACCTCGTCGAAGATGATCTGTTCGTCCGAGCGATCTGCCATTTGTTAGTTTTGCTTGGACGACTTGGGACCCCTTAAGCTTGAGTGATGGCGGCTGTCAGCAACTAGATCAAGTAATTCTGACAAGAAAAACATTATTTAGTTAATAAATATGTGATGTTCCTAAGTTTGATATTTATGTAATGCATATGTACATCGTTATATGAGAGATAGTGACTGAGTATATTGGGTGGAAACAACCGAACAAATTTTGTCTTGACTCCTATGCATAGGACTGAAAACAAAGTTTTGTTTTGATTCCCAATGCATAGGATTTAAAACAAAATTTTGTTTTCACTCCCAATGCATAGGAGTCAAGACGAAATTTATTTTTGGAATTTTGTTTCCAGCCAATATATCTTGAAACAAGCACCTTCTCCGCTCGTTTGGTTGTAAAAGTCATTCTATCGTTCTCGTTTGTTCGTAAATAAATAAGGCAGCAATATATAACACAGTAATGTTTTTTTCCTTTTTCTTCTTTTTGGGTTTTTTCTTCAAGTTTTTTCAAACAGACCAAAAATTTTTAGTCCTAATTCACATAAATAATTCACACATATATTTACAATTCATAGTCATATATTTAAAATTTCTCCCCAATTCACACATAAATAATTCAAATTTCTCCCTAATCATAGTCATATATTTACAATTTCTCCCCAATTCACATGGCTTCACTAGTCAAAATTCACGGAGCAAATTTAACAAAATCCACAGTCTTATACATTCACATTCACACATTAAAAATTCATATTCACATTAAAATTCACATTCAAAATTCACAATTCACATTCACACATTCAAAATTCACATTCACATTAAAATTCAAAGTCATCCACACATTCAAAATAATAGAAAAAACACATTCATATATTCAAAGAGAAAAATTGGGTTTGGCCGGCCGAGAGACCAACACACTCATATCATGCATATATCAAAAACACAATTTGGTTGGCGGCGACAAGTGGCGGCGGCGCGCAATGACAACGACGACGGGTACGGCGTGCGGCGGCGACGGTGAGAAGGCGAAATAGGGTAGGAGTAGATCAACAAAGATGAATTGGTTACCTTAGGGAATGCGGTGATGACGAGATGACAGCGCGAGACGACGGCAGTGATGGCAGCGTCGCGAGATGATGGCGGCGGCAATTTAGGGCAAAAGTTTGCTCGCTGCAAGAAGAAGATCGAAAAAACGGCTAAGTGTTTGGATCGCAGTGCACCCCATGCTATATATAGATCCCAAGATCTTTAGTCCCGGTTGTTAGATTTAACCGGGATTAAAGATATCAACTGGGACTAAAGATATCTTTAGTCCGGTTGAATCCAACAACCAGGACTAAAGATTGTATCTTTAGTCCCAGATATCTTTAGTCCCACATATCTTTAGTCCCGGTTGGTTGTAACAACTGGGACTAAAGTTAACGTTGTACCATGGTAGGTGAAAATCTCTAGTGCTGGTGGTACCCACCAATCGGGACTAAATATTTTTTTCTCACTATTTCTAAATATTTTTTTGTCCTGGCTACGGTTACCAACCGAGACTAAAAATTAAATAATACATTAAACCGGGCCAAATTAATTTCATTAAATATAGGTTTAAAACGATAATAAGTAATGCATTAAACTTTAATAAAATAACAACTTTAATGAGAAAACATTTAAATAGTTTAATGCTATTATTAAATTTTAATAATCATAAATAATTAAACTATGCCGATTTAAAATTTTTTAAATTGTAATAGTCTTATATAATTAACATACGACCCATTTAAATTGTTTAAAATTATAATAATCATATATAATTAACATATGCCCTATTTTAAATTATTTTAAATATTAATAATCATATATAAATAACATATGCCCTATTTAAAATTATTTTAAATTATAGTAATCATATATAATTAACATATGCCCAACTTAAATAGTTTAAAAGTTCAATAATCATAAATAATTAACATATGCCCTATTTAAAATTGTTTTAAATTGTAATAATCCTACATAATTAACATACGACCGATTTAAAAATGTGTAAAAATTTTTAAAAGTTAATAATCATGTCTAATTAATAGATGGATCTTCAATAAATTCAAAATAATTTACATCGCCCATAAACAACCTAGCTAGGCCAGTACATTTAACATAATTTAGTGTGTGATGGTATCCCTTACGTACTTTCTTCTCACTAATGTTCCTTCGCTATCATCGTTGCGTAAGAGGTGTCCTCATTTGATAGGAGGATGCTCGGGTCAACCGTCACCGCGAACGAAGGTTGCCCGTCAAACTGATCATAATCTTCGTCAGTCTTATCCTCGACTCCGACGATTTTCCTTTTGCCTAGGAGAACCATGTGGCATTTTGCCTCGTCAGACGCTTTCCCCTTCTTCGCTTTGCTAGCCATGTCCTTCACATAGAAAACTTGCCTTACATCATTGGCAAAAACAAAGGGTTCGTCTGAGTATCCAACCTTGTTAAGGTCAACCGTTGTCATCCCACTTTCATCAATCATTACGCCTCCATCAGTCGGCCTAACCCACTGGCACCAAAACAGAGAGACCTTCAGAGGTCCATAGTCAAGTTCCCATATGTCGTCGATGCCACCGTAATACGTGCTAGTTGTACCATCGTATCTCATGGCATCGATGTGAACAACACTGTTCTGGTTCGTGCTCTTTCTATCTTGGGCTCTTGTGTAAAATGTATACCCATTGATTTCATATGCTTGGAATGTCGTGATCGAGCAAGATGGTCCCCTCGCCAAGAAGGCTAGTTTTTGGTCAATCGTTCCGTTGTCCATGAGATGTTGTCACAACCAAGCACAAAAAGTATCAATGTGATGGCGTGTAATCCAGATATTGGTTTTACCGATGTTTTTGGAGCGAACAATCTTCAAGAGCTTGTCGATGTAAGGAGCCACCAACGAAGATTGTTGCAAAACTGTGAAATGTGCTTTACGGAATAATACATTGTCTACGGTCATTATTGCTTTCTTTCTAATAGTCCCCTTTCCTTGTAATCTCCCTTCATGGCTTGATTTGGGCACCCCGATTGGACAAAGGTCTTCAACAAAGTCTACGCAGAACTCAATGACCTCCTCTGTTCCATACCCCTTGGCGATGCTGGCCTTCGGATGAGAACGGTTATGGATGTACTTCTTTAGAACGCCCATGTACCTCTCAAAAGGGAACAAGTTGTGTAGGTGTACAAGACTGAGGATACAGATCTCATTGACAAGGTGACATAGAAGATGCGTCATGATATTGAAGAAGGTAGGTGGAAAGATTATCTCAAAGCTAACAAGATATTGCACCACATTATTTTGAAAGATTTTGAAAGGCTTATTATCTATCTGGATCGATGATCTTCTGTGAAATTGCATTCAAGAAAGCACATAGCTTTGTTATTATTGCCTGGACATTATTAGGAAGGATACCCCGAATTATAATAGGAAACAACTGTGTCATCAACACGTGGCAGTCATGGGACATTAGGTTTGTGAACTTCTTCTCATTTGTGCTTATTATTCCCTTTATATTCGAGGAGTATCCAGACAGTACCTTGATGCTCTCATGACATTCAAACATGCTTTCCTTCTCTTCCTTGCTTAGAGTGTGCTGGCTGGACTCAAGTAATAATTTCCTTTCTCCTTTGGTTCCAGATGAAGGGCGTCGCATTGTTCCATATTGTCACGCCCAGAAATTCACACTAGAATTTTTGCAGCTAATTTGTGCATTACACCCTCGTCCAGGCATCAGCCTAGGTACACAAATCGACGTTATTGATAATACAGAATCCTCGTCTTAGAAACAATATAAAAGAGTTACACAAATGCAGCGGAAAGGAAAATAAAACTGACTTAAACTAAACTTGAGACGAGCGAAGCGAAACACCAACACCACAGCTAACCCCTGACGTCGAACAAGCCTACACCTCCTCGGAGACCTCGATCTCAACCTCTGGCACTGAAGGGGGAAAAAGAAGCAAGGCTGAGTACAACCACCGTACTCAACAAGTCACACCGGAAAAAGGGGACATGATGCAAGATAAATAACAAGGAAAAGGATAAGAGGCTCAATTTGCATAAACAACATTTGCAGAATATAATAACAATATTTGAATACAATAAAACAGTAGTGATAATTAAACAGTATTAAATAAACACTGTCCAACGCTAAAACCACGTTGCAACAGGCCCATCCATCCACCTGCACTAGTCACATCCCAACATTTCATTCAAGTAAATAAAAGTGAAACTAATCAAGGTGAATCTGGTCGATCGCCCGTAACCGTGGGCACGACTATTCGAATAGTTTTTACTCTGATCAGAGGTGTACAACTGTACCCACAAGACACAATCCCACAACACGTTACCATGCGCCGGTGCACCACCACGGTACCCCGAAAAGGAACTGTGAACGGATCCTGCACATAACCCCCTCTAACCAATCGTACCACACCAAGGTTTCGCCCCCACTCCCATCGGGCAATAGGCAGCCCCCTCTAGTGCCGCGGTTAATCCGGAAGCTGATCAACCCTTAAAACCAAGGCCGACCCAACTCCATCACGCCCACCCTCTCTGGGATACGTTGGCTAAAGACAGCTACGCTACAGACCCAGCCATTACCCATGCTGGCTTGTGGCATGCACGGCATTTCTTCCAGGGTTTCCTGAGAACCGGTCCTTAATTGTCATGAGCACGCTAACCAGAGTCCAACCATGTGCTCACGACCCACCCTTTTCATAATTCAATATTATTAGAAATAGAGTCACATCTTAACCTCATCCGAGGGTTAACTTCTAGTACTATACTTGATTAGTGTGATCCCCTTAAGTGAACTAGTTGAGCTAGGCATAACTAAGCAACCTTAAGCTATCATCTAATCGTATTGAATCCCCAAGCTATCAATGGTATAAGGTAAACAATCCTATGGTTGAGTACAATAGGTATAATCATCCCATGAAATGACATTCTAAAACATATGCAGTATTTGAGAGAAAAGAGATATTTACATAAAATAGGTACCATATGGTCAATGTAAGGTATGACTTGCCTTGTTCTGGAGACTGAGGAACCTTGGCGACTACTTCGAAGAGAACGGGCTCGCCGGAAAACTCGGGATCTACACGACAAACAAAGCACTCGACAAACACCCTAAAAGGTCTACTGAAATAGCACTGAAAAGTATTTTTAATGGATTCTTGACATTTTTCTGGATTTAATGAAATTTGAATGGGCTAAAACGGAGCTCGGATTCAAAAGATATGGATTTTATAAGTTTAATTGTGATTTTTATACTAAACAGAAAAGATTAAAATATTTATTGCGCAATTAAGCCCCCGGGTGACGCAAGCATGGCGCAGACGGGTAGGGCTGACGTCAGCTGGCGCAAGCGGCTGACGCAAGCGACGTGGGAGCGGTCCACGGTGGACCGAGTCCACGGCGGCGGCGGCGAGCGCGGACACGCGGCACGAATCCGCGGGGAGCGGCGACGATCGGACGGCGACGGCTTGCGCGGAAGCGAACGGTCCAGATCCGCTCGATCCGAAGGGTTGGACGGTGCGGATCGTGGGTAGGGTTAGGGTTCGGGCGGTGGCCGATGGGCGGGCACGCGGCGGCCATCCAGCGCGCGGCGATTGGATCGGACGGCGACTGATTGGGCGGCATCGGACGGTTCGGATCCACCCGACCCGACCGATCGGACGGCTCTGGAAGAGCGACGCTAGGGTTAGGGTTTTGGGCGGCGGCGGCTCAAGCTCGCCCGCCGGCCATGGCCGCGTGGCGGCCGGCCGATCTCCGACGGCACAGGCAACGACGACAGGGCGCTGCGCGCGGAGACACACGGCGAAGAGCGATGCGATTCTGGGAAACGACTGAGAGACAACACAGAAAACCGGAGGGAAGGGAAGCGGCGGCGCACTCACCGGCGTTGGAGAAGACGACGATGGCGGCGGCGGTTTTTAGGGCTAACGCGCAAGAGAGACAAAGGGGAAACGCGCGGCGGCGATGAGGGAACTTTATAGAGGCGCAACGAGATCGGAAAGGACACGGGATAGGCGCGGATTCGTCGCCGTTGGTTACGGACTCGGAGAGAGAGAGAGAGAAACGGTGGCGGCGAAATCCTCGCGGATAGGGTTTCCATCGAACGTGAAGGGCGCGGGGATGGATGTGGCGTTGCGGGATCGGGCCCGGCATGGGTCCGACGTGGCACTGGTTCAAGCGGAAACGGAGCGGAGCGGCGGCGCGCATGGCGGGGCGGCGGCTGGGCTGACCGGGCGCGGGGACGGAGACCCGACAGGTAGGGCCCACCTGTCGGTGACCCGCGGAGCGAGGGAGGGTTCACGGACCTCGCGGTGCGGCTGGCGTCGTGGGCTTCGGCCCACGACCGAAGGTCACGCACGCGGGAGCGCTCGGCCGGGAAGGAAACCGGCCGACGAGAGGGCGGGAAAACTTTACGGCCGTACGGAGGAAAAAAAGAAAAAGAAGGAAAAGGATTTTGGGGGCTTAATTAATTTCCCGATTTCTTATTTAATTGATTAAAAATACTTAGAGTGCTCTAAAAATTCCAAGTAAAAATCCCGTTAGTGCATTTTGACATGCAGAATTCAAGAAAAATCCTACCATGTCGTTTCCATTTATTAATTGCATTTTAAAATTACTGGTTGACTCCAGATTAATTCCAGTAATTCCGATTATTTCAGGGTAAATTATTTAAACAATTTAGGGCAAAACTCGGGGTGTGACAACCTACCCCTTAAACGGAATCTCGACCCCGAGATTCGAAGGTACTCGGCGAAAAGGTGCGGGTGCGCGGCCTTTAGCTCATCTTCTCTTTCCCAAGTAGCTTCTTCCTCGAGTGATGAGTCCATTGAACCTTGCAAAACCCGATAACCTTGTTCCGAGTCCTTCTCTCGCCGATCTCGAGAATACGTGCTGGTCTCTACGTAGGTTAAGTCCTCTTGAATTTTGATCGGTCCGGACTCGCCGCTCTTCCGGTACCCTTAAACACTTCTTTAACTGGAACACATGAAACACGTCGTGAATACCAGTCATGCTGGAGGGAAGCTCAAGCCGATAGGCCACTTCTCCTCGACGTTCCCGAATTCCGTATGGTCCCACAAAACATGGTGCCAACTTGCCTTTGGTTTGGAAACGGTGTACTCCCGGAGTGGTGTAACGCGAAGATACACAAAATCCCCGCTTCAAAAGCGAGGTCTCTTCGACGATTGTCCGCGTAGCTTTTCGTCGGGATCGCGCAATCTTCAACCTTTCCGAATCATTCAGACTTTTGCCTCTCGCTTCACTTATAACTTCTGTGCCAAACAACTAGCGTTCACCAGTCTGATCCCAGAAAAGGGGTGTGCGGCACTTCCGTCCATACAATGCTTCATATGGTGCCATTTGAATGTTGGCTTGATAGCTGTTGTTATAGGAGAATTCTGCATAGGGCAAGCTTTTGTCCGACGCTATTCCGAAATCAAGCGCGCATGCTCTCAACATGTCTTCCAAAATCTGATTCACTCTCTCGCTTGACCATCCGTTTGCGGATGATAGGCCGTACTAAAATTCAAACGGTACCGAGCTCTTCTTGCAACTTCTTCCGTAACTTGGAAGTAAACTGACTTCCCCTATCGGACACGATCTTTTTAGGCACGCCGTGCAAACACATGATCCTTGCGAGATAAAGCTCTGCTAGCTTCTTTCCCGAGTAGGTAGTATGCACTGGTATGAAGTGGGCCACCTTGGTGAGTCGGTCCACCACGACCCAAATTGAGTCATATCCTGACGCTGTGCGGGGTAAACCCGTGATGAAATCCATTCCAATTTCTTCCCATTTCCACTCTGGAATCTAGAGTGGTTGCAACAGCCCGGCGGGCCGTTGATGTTCTGCCTTAACCCGCTGACAAACATCACAAAGTGCAACAAACTCAGCTATCTCCCTCCTCATACTGACCCACCAAAACTTTTCTTTAAGATCTTGATACATCTTTGTACTGCCCGGATGAATTGAGTATTGAGTTTGGTGAACTTCCGTAAGGATCATTTTTTTCAAATCCTTGTCTTCTGGCACACACAATCTCTTTCCCATCCAGATTGTGCCGTGCTCGTCTTCCGAAAAACCACGAGCTTTTCCGACTCTCATGTTCTTCTTGAGTTCGGCCATCTCGGGATCTGATGCCTGAGCAGCCCGAATTTGATCAATGAGAGTGGGTTGGGCTTCCAGAGCAGCCACAAAACCAAAATCCACCACTCATAGATTTAGATACTCGAATTCCTGCTGCAACTGGTCGCACATTCCTTCGACACTAAGGGTAGTGCAGTAACTCTTTCGGCTTAGTGCATCCGCAACCACATTAGCTTTGCCAGGATGGTAATGTATCCCTAAATCATAATCTTTGATCAGTTCCAACCATCTTCGCTGTCGGAGGTTTAAATCCGGTTGAGTGAAAATATACTTGAGACTTTTATGATCCGTATACACTTCACAACGATTACCAATTAGGTAGTGTCGCCAGATCTTCAAGGCATGAACCACTGCGGATAATTCCAGATCATGAGTTGGATAGTTGTTTTCGTGTGGACGCAATTGACGAGAAGCATATGCGACCACTTTGCCTTCTTGCATCAACACACATCCCAACCCTTGGCGAGATGCATCACAATAAACTTGGAAGTCCTTTGCTGGATCTGGCAGTATCAACACTAGTGCAGACACCAACTTCCTCTTAAGCTCTTCAAAACTCTTGTTACATTCTGCCGACCACTTAAATTTCTCATCTTTCTTCAATAGTTGAGTCATCGGCTTGGCGATTTTGGAGAAGTTCTCAATGAAGCGGTAGTAACCCGCAAGTCCAAGGAAACTTCGGATCTGCGTGACTATTTTTGGCGGGGTCCACTTGGTAACCGATTCCACATTTGCTGGATCCACGGCTACTCCTTGGGCATTCACAATGTGGCCAAGGAACTGTACTTCCTTTAACCAGAAAGCACACTTGCTAAACTTGGCGTAGAGTTGATGATCCCTCAACTTCTCGAGCACTATCCGGAGATGTTGCTCATGATCTTCCTCCGTCTTAGAGTAGACCAAAATGTCATCAATGAACACCACCACAAATTTATCCAGGAACTCCATAAACACCTTGTTCATCAGGTTCATAAAGAAGGCCGGTGCGTTGGTTAGTCCAAAAGACATGATCGTACACTCATACAGGCCGTATCTGGTGGTGAAAGCAGTCTTGGGAATGTCCTCTTCCCGAATTCTCAACTGGTGATAGCCTGATCGTAGATCTATCTTGGAAAACACCTTGGCCCCTTTGAGTTAATCGAATAAATCATCAATTCGTGGTAGGGGATACTTGTTCTTGATAGTAACCTCATTGAGTGCACGATAATCGACACACATTCTCTTGGTCTTGTCTTTCTTTTCCACGAAAATCACCGGAGCACCCCAAGGCGACGTGCTCGGGCGGATATACCCTTTTTGCAACTGTTCATCCACTTGCTTCTTTACTTCGGCCAACTCATTGGCTCCCATCCTATACGGTCTCTTGTGTATTGGGGCGGTCCCGGGTACTAAATCAATCCGGAATTCAATTTCTCTTTCTGGCGGCATCTGAGTTAAGTCTTCAGGGAAAACTTCAGGGTATTCTCTGACGATGGGGATATCCTCTAACTTTACAGGGGTCTTTGCCACCACTTCGGATGGTCCACCGGCGAAAACATGATTCAGACTTGCTACGGTCTTGGCTTGCATGGGAGAACGAAAAACAATTCCTTCTCCTTTCGTATTGATTAAAGTAATGGTGCGACTAGCGCAGTCAATTACCCCCTTATGTCTGGACAACCAATCCATCCCGAGAATGACATCTATGCCTTTGGACTGAAGGAGGATGAGATTGGCTAAAAACATAGATCCTTGGATTTCTATGGTCACTGAGGGACAATATTGAGTGGTATCCAAGTGGTTTCCAGGGGTTTGAACCCGCATAGGTATCTTAAGTCCCACTACTGACAACCCATGTGCCCCAACAAACTGCTTTGAGATAAATGAATGTGTAGCTCCCGAATCAAATAATACTGTGGCAGGAGTAAAGTTTACAGGAAACATACACAGTATAACTTCCGGGGCGGTCTGTGCTTCCTTGGCGGACGCATGGTTGACCCGAGCCTGGATGAACCTTGGCCCAGCGCGTTTTGGCTTTGGACACTTGTCTGCAAAATGCCCGGGGTCACCACAGTTGAAGCAGACTCCTTGCTTTCCTCTAGAGTCCTTCCTTGGAGGTGGTGGCTGTGACTGTTGCTGGGGTGGCGCCGTTGGAGGACGTGGGGCTGGAGCGCGCTGTTGTTGACCACTGCCACTACTGCCAGTTTGGAAATTCCCTGGGTGATAAGGTCGATGCTGACGAACAATCATGGTGGTAGGTCCACTCTGACTTCCAGGCATGAAACGTGGCCTCTGCTGATTTCCCTGCTGTTGAGGAGGTCGGGACTAGGATACCTTTCTCTTCTTGATCATCTTGTTGCGCTGATCTTCCTGTCGAATAGCCTTGTCAACCAGCTTCTCAAAGTTAGCATACTCTCCGGAGATTAGCTTGTCCGTGAGTTCATCATCCAAACCAGCCAAAAACTTTTCCTGCCTTTCTGCATCGGTGCGCACATCTTCTGGGGCTTAGCGGGCAAGACGATTGAACTCATGCAGATACTCAGTAACTGATCTGTTACCCTGCTCAAGAGAACGGAACTCCCGCTTTTTCTGTGCAACTATTCCCGCAGGAATGTGTGCGGTCCTGAAACTGCGACGGAACTCTTCCCATGTAACTGCTGCTCCCGCTGGGCAAGTAACCAAATAGTTGTCCCACCAAGCTGAAGCAGGACCCTGCAACTGATGAGTGGCAAACGAGACTTTCTCCTGGTCCGTGCACTGCAGAAGGTCTAACTTCTTCTCTATGGCATGAAGCCAATCATTAGCCTCCATGGGATTAGTGGTACTGGAGAAGGTCGGTGGTCGGACACGAAGGAACTCGCAACTTGGTGGGGTGGTGGGGCGACAAGGCGATTGTTCTGCTGCCCGCTGCTGCATTCGTTGCAACATCTGCCGTTGCATCCGTTGGTGTTGTTGTTGCATCTGCTGCATCATTGCAGCCATAATCTGTGTCTGTGAAGCAAGCACTTGAGCAATGGTGGGGTTCTCAGGTGGCAGTGGAGGAGCATTGCCATTGGCGTCGTGAGCCTCGTTGTTGTTGGCACCTGACTGCCCATTGTTGCTGTTCGCCCCACTGGTCCTGGTGTTCACCATTTGAAGGAGGCGACCGAACCGAAGAGAGAAAAGAAGAAAAACAGACAGACTTAGGAGCTAATCTTTATTATTGGAATTCAAATGCATTGTTCTGATCTTGACTAAAAACAAGGAAAAGCACCAAACATCCTTAATTGGTCAGTCATATCACACTTGATATCGACTGCCAACTATCCCACACACAGCAGCCTAACACACAACAACTACCAAGAAGACAAACTAAGCTAACGATAAAACTAAGGAGGGAAACTAGAACGATCCGCGAGGCGAGGAGTCGAAACTGATTCCTTCAGAAGATCCCCATTCTTCAGAACGGCTCCTAGAGTCCTCTGGCGTCACCTCAGACTTTGACTCTTCTGAATCGGTTGCTGTGGCCCAACCAATCCTACCTCTTTCCTCTGAGGAATCTCGAGTCTCTTCTGAGTCCATGTCTTCAGCTGAATTCTCTGAGCTTGAGTTACTGGAGATGGAGATCCAACCGTTACTGCCACCTCTGCCTTGATACGCCGAAGCTGGAGCAAAGGTGAGAGCAGAACCTGCAGCAGGAGGAACTGGAACCGGCGCTGGAACTAGAGCGGGTGGAGCTGGAGAAGGCGGTGGAATCCGAGGCGCCAGCTGGATACGGACAGGCGCGGTGGTGGTCTTCCGAGGCGTAGTGCGAAGCCTGACACCAACTGGTGCCGGGAGTCCTTTCAATTCAGCCACCTCCTTCTTAAGACGAACCACTTCGTCCTGCAGTCGCACGATCCTTAGCATCTTCTTGTCATTCAGCTCTTTGGTCGCCTTGTGTAGGTCAGAGTGCATCTTATCCAGGCCTTTGATCACGGTGCACATGTGGCCGAAGGTAGAGTCATTCTCCTCTGCTGTAGACTTGAATGCACTGACCTCGGAGGAACTACCTCGACGGGGATGGTAGCGGTAGAAGGAGGTGCGAAGGTCTGCATCATGCAGCTCCCTCATCCTGGCCAACATCAGGTAGGCGGCTTCTTGACAAGCGTGATCTGACGTGCCTCCGGAAGCTGTGACCTCCATGTTGGGAAGACACGTCCCCACAAACCCGTGAACCTCCAACCGAACACGGTAGGGCAACTCGCCACTGAGAGGCGCAACTGTGGTATACTCCGGTGCTTCGGGATATCCGACTGCAAGGGCCATACGCGCCAGCTCTGCAACAAAACCTGTCATCCCTTTTCCGGGTGCGTCGGGGGAACCTGCCATCTATAGAAACAAAGGAGTGGGAAAATCAAAACATGCTCAAAACCCACGACCACACCCCATTTTCACAATTCCTAAACCCTAGACTGACTCCACTTTTCAAAACACCCCCTTTTTTTAAACATATGCAAATGAAAAGAATTAGAGGGCTCTTAACGTTTCCAGTTGGCTTGTCCTACAGTCAAAGGAAGGCTCTGATACCAACTTGTCACGCCCAGAAATTCACACCAGAATTTCTGCAGCTAATTTATGCATTACACCCTCGTCCAGGCATGAGCCGAGGTACACAAATCGACGTTATTGATAATACAGAATCCTCGTCTTAGAAACAATATAAAAGAGTTACACAAATGCAGCAGAAAGGAAAATAAAACTGACTTAAACTAAACTTGACACGAGCGAAGCGAAACGCCAACACCACAGCTAACCCCTGACGTCGAACAAGCCTACACCTCCTCGGAGACCTCGATCTCAACCTCTGGCACTGAAGGGGGAAAAAGAAGCAAGGCTGAGTACAACCACCGCACTCAACAAGTCACACCGGAAAAAGGGGATATGATGCAAGATAAATAACAAGGAAAAGGATAAGAGGCTCAATTTGCATAAACAACATTTGCAGAATATAATAACAATATTTGAAGATAGTAAAACAGTAGTGATAATTAAACAGTATTAAATAAACACTGTCCAACGCTAAAACCACGTTGCAACAGGCCCATCCATCCACCTGCACTAGTCACATTCCAACATTTCATTCAAGTAAATAAAAGTGAAACTAATCAAGGTGAATCTGGTCGATCGCTCGTAACCGTGGGCACAGCTATTCGAATAGTTTTTACTCTGATCAGAGGTGTACAACTGTACCCACAAGACACAATCCCATAACACGTTACTGTGCGCCGGTGCACCACCACGGTACCCCGGAAAGGAACTGTGACCGGATCCTTCACATAACCCCCTCTAACCAATCGTACCACACCAAGGTTTCGCCCCCACTCCCATCGGGACAAGGGGCAGCCCCCTCTAGTGCCGCGGTGAATCCGGAAGCTGATCAACCCTTAAAACCGGGGCCGACCCAACTCCATCACGCCCACCCTCTCTAGGATACGTTGGCTAAAGACAACTACGCTACAGACCCAGCCATTACCCATGCTGGCTTGTGGCATGCACGGCATTTCTTCTAGGGTTTCCCGAGAACCGGTCCTTAATTGTCATGAGCACGCTAACCAGAGTCCAACCATGTGCTCACGACCCACCCTTTTCATAATTCAATATTATTAGAAATAGAGTCACAACTTAACCTCATCCGAGGGTTAACTTCTAGTACTATACTTGATTAGTGTGATCCCCTTAAGTGAACTAGTTGAGCTAGGCATAACTAAGCAACCTTAAGCTATCATCTAATCATATTGAATCCCCAAGCTATCAATGGTATAAGGTAAACAATCCTATGGTTGAGTACAATAGGTATAATCATCCCATGAAATGACATTCTAAAACATATGCAGTATTTAAGAGAACAGAGATATTTACATAAAATAGGTACAATATGGTCAATGTAAGGTATGACTTGCCATGTTCTGGAGACTGAGGAACCTCGGCGACTACTTCGAAGAGAACGGGCTCGCCGGAAACTCGGGATCTACACGACAAACAAAGCACCCAACAAACACCCTAAAAGGTCTACTAAAACAGCACTGAAAACTATTTTTAATGGATTCTTGACATTTTTCTGGATTTAATGAAATTTGAATGGGCTAAAACGGAGCTCGGATTCAAAAGATATGGATTTTAGAAGTCTAATTGCGATTTTTATACTAAGCAGAAAAGACTAAAACATTTATTACGCAATTAAGCCCCCGGGTGACGCAAGCATGGCGCAGACGGGTAGGGCTGACGTCAGCTGGCGCAAGCGGCTGACGCAAGTGGCGCGGGAGCGGTCCACGGTGGACCGAGTCCACGGTGGCGGCGGCGAGCGCGGGGACACGCGGCATGCATCCGCGGGGAGCGGCGGCGATCGGACGGCGACGGCTTGCGCGGGAGCGAACGGTCCACATCCGCCCGATCTGAAGGGTCGGACGGTGCGGATCACGGGTAGGGTTAGGGTTCGGGCGGCGGCCGATGGGCGGGCACGCGGCGGCCATCCAGCGCGCGGCGATCGGATCGGACGGGGACTGATTGGGCAGGATAGGACGGTTCGGATCCACCCGACCCGACCGATCGGACGGCTCTGGAAGAGCGGCGCTAGGGTTAGGGTTTTGGGCGGGGGCGGCTCGAGGTCGCCACGGCCATGGCCGCCACGGCGGCCGCCGCCGATCTCCGGCACAGCAACGGCGACGAGGAGAGGCTGCGGGCGCGGGAGACAACGGCGAAGAGCGATGTGATGCGCGAGGAAACGACTCGAGAGACAACACGGGAAAACCGGAGGGAAGGGAAGCGGTGGTGCACTCACCGGCGTTGGAGAAGACGACGATGGCGGCGGTGGTTTTTAGGGCTAACGCGAGAGAAAAGGGGAAACGCGCGGCAGCGATGAGGGAACTTTATAGAGGCGCAACGAGATCGGAAAGGACACGGGATAGGCGCGGATTCGTCATCGTTGGTTACGGACTTGAGAGAGAGAGAGAAACGGCGGCGAAATCCTCGCGGATAGGGTTTCCATCGAACGTGAAGGGCGCGGGGATGGATGCGGCGTTGCGGGATCGGGCCGGCATGGGTCCGACGTGGCACTGGTTCAAGCGGAAACGGAGCGGAGCGCGGCGCGCGCATGGCGGGGCGGCGGCTGGGCCGGCCGGCGCGGGGACGGAGACCGACAGGCGGGGCCACTGTCGGTGACCCGCGGAGCGAGGGATGGTTCGCGGACCTCGCGGCGCGGGCCAGGCGTCGTGGGCTTCGGCCCACGACCAGAAGGAAGCGCGCGCACGCGGAGCGGCTCGGGCACAGGAAGGAAACGGGCCGACGGCCCAAACCGGGAAGAGGACGGGAAAAGTGCGGCCGTACGGAGGAAAAAAAAGAAAAAGAAGGAAAAGGATTTTGGGGGCTTAATTAATTTTCTGATTTCTTATTTAATTGATTAAAAATACTCAGTGCGCTCTAAAAATTCCAGTAAAAATCCTGTTAGTGCATTTTGACATGCAGAATTCAAGAAAAATCCTACCATGTCATTTCCATTTATTAATTGCATTTTAAAATTACTGGTTGGCTCTAGATTAATTTCGAAATTTCGATTATTTCAGGGTAAATTATTTAAACAATTTAGGGCAAAACTCAGGGTGTGACACATATGTTTGAGATCATTACGTGCTTCAAAAGTGTATCTTTCAAATTTCCATAGACACCTAGGAAGCCCAGCAGGTTGACGCAAAGGTTCTTAGTGAGGTGCATCACATCGATTGTATGGCGGACGTCCAAGACTTCCCAATAGGGTAACTCTCAAAAAATAGACTTCTTCTTTCACATCTCCGCGTGACCATCTTCACTTGCTATAGGTTGGCTGCCATGTCCCTTTCCAAACACTACTTTCAGGTCTTTCACCATGGCAAACATGATTTTTCTGTTATGATATTTTGGCTTAGTACGGTGGTCTGCCTTCTGATCAAAATATTTGCCTTTCTACCGGACAAGGTGGCTTGCAACAAGAAATTGACGATGACCCATGTACATAACCTTCTTACAATGTTTTAGATACGTACTTTCAGTTTCATCCATACAGTGGGTGCAAGCCTTGTACCCCTTGTTGGACTATCTGTATAGGTTGCTAAGTGCAGGCCAATTGTTGATGTTTGCGAACAACAACACTCATAGGTTAAATTGCTCCTGTTTGTCCTCATCCCACATGGGGACACCTTCTTTCTTCCACATCAGTTTTAGATCTTCGACTAATGGTCTTAGGTACACATCAATGTCGTTACCAGGTTGCTTTGGGTCTTGAATAATAATCGGCATCATGATGTACTTCATCTCATGCATAGCCAAGGGGAGAGGTTGTAGATACACATCATAACAGGCCAAGTGCTATGGCCGTTGCTCATCTCTCCAAATGGATTCATGCCATCCGTACTTAAACCGAACCTTATGTTTCGTGCATCCTCTCCAAAGTCTTTAAATGTTATGTCGATGTTTTGCCACTGCGACCCATCGGCAAGGTGTCTCAGCATCCCGTCTTGTTGGCATTTTTCTGCGTGCCAGTGCATCATTCTAGCATGCTCTTTGTTCCTGAACAAACGCTTGAGCCATGGTATTATAGAAAAATACCACATCACCTTAGCAGAAACTCTCTTCTTCGAAGGCTATCCGTCAACTTTGCCTGGATCATCTCGTCTAATCTTGTATCGTTGTGCTTTATAAACTGGACATGCTTCTAGGTTCTCTTACTCCTCAGCGTGATAGAGGATACAATCGTTCGGACATGCGTGTATTTTCTGTACTTCCAGTCCTAGAGAGCAAACTAACTTCTTAGCTTCGTACGTTGATTTTGACAATTTGTTTTTCTCCGAAAGAATGTTCTTCACAAGTTTTAATAACTCGCCAAATGCCTTGTCACTAACACTATTTTTGTCCTTCCATTGCAAGAATTCCAGCATGGCACCCAATTGCCCCTGTTTGCAACATGGGTACAAGGATGTTTTGTGGTCCGCTAACATACGCTCTAATTTCTGTATCTCCTTTTCACCTTCGCGGTCCTCCTTTACGTCGCGTAACATTTGACCAAGATTATCGGCACCGTCGTTATCTTCAACATCCCCGTCCACCTCGCCTGCTGTATTTTCTTCAAATCAACTGTATTGACTACAATCCAGAATGTTGTCGTCGTCTTCTTCATCTTCTTCCATTGCAACCCCTACCTCTCTGTGCGATGTCCAACAATTGTAGTTAGGCATGAATCCTGACTGAAACAAGTAGGCACGAATAGTTCTTGATGTAGAATACTCCTTCTAGTTTTTGTACGTTTTGCATGGACAACGTATAAAGCCCTAAAACTTGTTAGCATTGGCCACACTCAAAAAATAATATACGCCTTGAATAAACTCGTCAACCATTGGTCCACGGTGTACATCCATTGCTTGATCCATCTACATAAAATGCACAAAAATCGTAAAAAATCCACGAAAGGCAAACTATTTAAATAATAATATAATAATTATATATAAATAATCATACAATAATTATATAATAATCCCACATACTTAATGTATTATATTTAATAAAATTTAGAATTATTTTTAAATGTTTTTTAAAGTTCTATACATATATTTAATGTGGTGTACTTATTTATAACTATTTTAACAATTTTTAAATTACCTTAGTTTTCTAATATTTTATCAAATTTTCTATAATTTTTCATTGTGATCTATTTTATAACATTTTTATCCATAAATTTCTAATTTTAAAAAGTAACGTAATTTTCCCTAAATAAATTTTCTCTTATCATTTTTCACAAACCTTTTTAGAGATAAAAATGTATATAAATATACCTATAAATGTAATGTGCTAACATACATCATTAGAGGATAGAGTTGCTAATTTTAAAAAGTAACATATAGGTACTTCAAAGACAATAGTCGAAGCAGACACAAATTTGTTAGTGATATGCCCTAGAGGCAACATGGAGATGTTGGATATCATGCTCAATGTTTATGTACAAATGAATAAAGTGTTATTCAGTTCCATGAAATAGACAACTTATATTGATCAATAAGTATGTGACTTATTTATGAGACTCTATATGTATGAATCTATTTTTAAATAATCCCTGATCATATATCATATTGTAACAAATATGATTCTAAGATCGGCATGTTTATTAATTGATGATCATGTCTCATAGATCATGGTATGGAGATACCAAATCAATATACGTGGACATGTGTTAGAGAACACATTGTTAGATAGACCCACCATGAGACACTACAGAAATTAATATGCCATTAGTTGGTCTCAAGTAGTATTGGTGCAAAGTCCTTAGACCTGAGATCATCATGGATTCCAACGTGTGTAGTAGCCTACTTTGGGCTGCCAAACGCTATTCCATAACCGGGTAGTTATAAAAGTAGTCTTCGAGTTTGCTATGAAACATGGAGTGGGATGTGAGTGACCAAGATAGAATTTGCCCCTCCTTTGGAGAGATATCTCTTGGCCCCTTGAGGTAATGGATTATGGAAGTGCATGGCCATGCCGAGTTGATTGAGGAGTCAATCAACAGACAGATAATCCAATACGGTTCGAGTGAATGGTTAAGCTATTGAAGGGATGGCACACATCTTGCCTATAGCTTAATTGGTATCGTGAGGCAAAGGGATTTGTGTACACATTACAGGTTCAGAGCCGATATTATATTCTTGTATACTATGGTGTCAATATGTGCTGCTAGGCGCCACTATTGACAATCAGCTGAGTTGGACTCGAGCCAAAACCGAGTATACCTGAACCTACAGGGTTGCATGCTTAAGGGGATAAAACGGACATTCGAGTTGGACTCGAATATGGCTCAATTCGGATAAGATTCGATTTAATATAGAGTCCTATGGGCTTATGAAGTCCGATCGGCTAACTCTATGAGATTCGGATAGGGATCCGATCGGATTGAGTCCCGATGGGCCTTTAGGCCCAGTCGGCAACTCTATATAAAGGGGCGAGCAGTGGAGAGCTGCGCATCAAATTGAATTGAACCGAATCAATCTAATCGCGGCTTCAGAAGTTGGTGAGTTTGAGATATCCACAGAAATCCTCCCCACTCCCGAGCCAAACCCCAGCCTTGCATCTTGTGCTAGCACACGGGTGTTAGGCGTTCTATCCCCGGACGTGTGGATACCGGTAGAGGCACTGCTACATTGCGGTGCTGTTCGTCGGCTACGGATCGGCTGTGGAATCGGCGCATTGGCTGTGGGGATCGGCTGTCGACTCAGGGAATCGGCTGTCAGCGAATCTGCTATGATCGGCCAGTACTTTTCCGGATCGGATAGCTCCTGATTGGCTATTTTCGCTGCACTCCACTCCAATCGGTAACGATCTATCGACCCTTACTTGCAAGTGTTCCTGGTTTGCGTGGTAGAAAATTTTTGCTTTTAGCTATCGTAGCCTCCGCGTAAACCTTCATAAGTCATGATTGAAATTGTAAGAACCAACTTGCTCTTGGATTGTCAATAAAGGTAGTATCGGGGTTTCAGCCGATCTTACCTAGTATAACTATTTCGCTTTAAATTACATGTTTTCTTTTGCTTAATCTGTTATATCTAACATCTTATATAAGTTTATCAATACTTTAAATCTATTAAGCTTGTTATTAGCTTTGCACTGTCTCGGCTAGGTCTGATCTGTTATCACCTGTTTAGAGGATTTAATTAATGTTGATAGTCTTATATAAGGCTATATGAGTGTTTTAGCCGGTATGTTATCTAAAACACTTAAGCTATTTCATCGGCTATGAGATAAGCCCATATAATTATTAATTTATCTGATATCAATTATAAGCAATTAATACTGTCTAAGTTAGGTCTGATCTATCGTAATTGCTTGCGGCTAAGAAAAAGATTGAATTAGTCACATGTTATTTACATCTAAAACCGATCGTGATTGATTTGGGTCAAATCTTCAATATGTGTCAATTAGCTAGTTATTTAGATCATATAATCATATAACAGTTGACTTTAATAATCTCAGTCTTATGCTGCATCGATTGGGTTCGACCTATAGGATTGGTTCTGCTAAAGAAAATTTGTTTGTGGTTATATCTAGGGCCCGTTTGGTAGGGCTTCTGATTCTATGATTCTCAGATTCTAGATTCTAATTCTCCTTAATCAGATTCTGGAGAGAATCAGAATCAGCATAATAAAGTAATAATTAGAACAATATTTTAGGTGATTTTCTGGTATTTTTTGGGAGAAACTAATTTCAGATGATTCTGAGGAGAAACTGTTTTTTGGTGATTCTCACTCCCTATATGAAACTGCTGAATCACTTGAAGTGATTCTTCTCAGAATTAGTTGCAACATAACCCGTTTGGTAGAGATTCTACTGATTCTGTTAAGAATCAGGGAGGAGAATCCCTACCAAACGGGGCCCTAATCTAAATCTAGTTTGTGAGCAGCATCTTCCACCTTACAGCCGATCCGACTTGTTCGCATTGGCTAGGTCACCACGATATGACATCGGCCCATCGGCTATCATCTTCTAACATTTACCATGTCTTGTTGGTTGCAAGATCAACCCAACTGGCACGCCTGTATTCCATCGAAGTTTTGGACCTACACTGATGCTGAGTTGAACTCCCAGGCCATCGTGTTTTCGCATCGACACGCTTTTGGCACGACCAGTGGGACATCAAGATTTTCACCATGTCAGAAATTAAGGAAGAAAACATTATCTTAGTCACCATTGACAAGTTGTCTAATGAACAAAAGGCGTAGATAGAACAACTCACTCAGGAGTTTCAAAAGATGTATTTGGAGTCCTTCAGTGGTACTTGGCAAGGAAAATTAATACAAAATCCAACATTTTTATGCCAAAGCCTGAAGATGAAAGAAGTAGCAAGCAATAAGATACAACAATCAAGAATCTAAAGAAGAACATCCTCTCATCACTCTACAAGACAGGATTGATACAACAGTTCATCATGCCTTGATAAACCAGTCTGTGGTGTTGGTTAACACATTAACATCTATGATAAAAAAGATAGTAGATGGAACTATTGCTGAAGAACAAGCTAAAGGACCAGTTTATCTTCCAAATCACACTTTTCTAGCATATAGGACAATTAAGGATGATGATCCAGAATAGAAGCATACAATATGCCCTAGTTCAGCAATAAATATCAATAATTAGAATCAAAATCAGTATCAGCCGATATTATATTCTTGTATACTATGGTGTCATTATGTGCTACTAGGTGCCGCTGTTGATAAGTCGGCTGAGTTGGACTCGAGCCAAAACCGAGTATACCTGAACCTATAGGGTCGCACGCTTAAGGGGATAAGAACAGGCATTCGAGTTGGACTCGAATATGGCTCAATTCGTATGAGATTCAATTTAATATAGAGTCCTATGGGCTTACGAAGTATGGGCGGCCAACTCTATGAGATTCGGATGGGATCCGATTCAAAATAGAGTCTTGATCGACCACTAGACCTAGTCGACCAACTCTATATATAAGGGGGAGGGGTGGAGAGCTGAAAAAAAGTTAATTGGAACCGAATCAATCTGATCACACGTGGCTTCAGAAGTCGGCGAGATCAATCGACACGGAAACCCTCCCCATTTCCGAGCCAAACCCTAGCCTTGCATCTTGTGCTAGCACACGGGTGTTAGGCGTTCTGTTCCCGGACGTGTGGATACAGGTAGAGGCGCTGCTACATTGCGGTGCTATTCATCGGCTACGAATCGGCTATAATTTGTCTACGGTGCATCAGAGCGAGGTGGTTGCGGCGAATCGGCAGCGCGAGCACGGTTCGGCGAATGGGCGAGTCGGCTGAGGTTGGATCAGCTTCGGCACTGGGAATCGGCTACGTCGGACGTCGAATCTGGCCAATTTGTTTGGGAATCGGGCACGCCGCCGAATCTGGCCGTGATCTACTGGGCAGCGTTCCGCATCGGATAGCTCCGATTAGCTATTTCCGCTGCATACTCCAATCGGTAACGATCTATTGACCCTTACTTGCAAGTGTTCCTGGTTTGCGCGGTAGAAAATTTTTGTTATTAGCTATCGTAGCTTCCGCGTAATCCTTCAGTGGTATCAGAGCTAATCTTGCTTAGTTCGGGTTTTAGATTAGATCTGGAACAAGTTTTGCACACGGGTTGATTAGATCAATCGGTTTTATGGGATCTGTAGAGGAGAGTAGATGGTAATTGCGTTCCTTGATAGTGTATCAGAACGGCGTAATGTGATTATGCCGAAGCTGTCTCGTAGTCTAACCTTGTTTGCTGCCTCGCGGCTACGCAAACCATCTCCCTTGATAGTGTATCGGGACGGCATAATGTGATTACGCCAATACAGTTTCCGTAAGCGATTTCATAGATTGGATCTTTGAATTTCGTGTGGTGTTCTAGGCATCCCCCCTTTTATGTCGTCTTGATACCGTATCTCTACGATAGGTAGAAAATGTTCTACACCTAACTTGTTTTTGCAGAGAATGCTTTGAGATGATATGGCCCTATTGTATGTATGAGATGCATGTGATGCGTGTAATATTCTTTCATATATGCAATCCCTGTAATATTCTTTTTTGCGTGCAATGCTTGTAATATTCTTTCACGACCTACGAGTCGATGTAATCTTCAATTATAGCTTCTATACTAATAGCTTAGTTTGAAGAAATCAAGCATCATGCAATTGGAAGATGGTGCCGAAGATGGAGATCATCAGCGCCGACATGGAGATGGAGATCACCATGTGAAGGGGACCATACTATTTCATTATATATTATTCTACCTGCTTTCATAAATGTGATATGTTTGTTTGATAGGATAGTATCCCTCACAAAATTAAGTAGTAATGATGTCCTGCCAAATGTTGCACCCGTCACAGTTATGCTCATCAATGGTGGGTCTGCCATAACACGAAGGGGTATATGTCGGACATATATAGCAGGAGCATTTGGTTTACTTAACAAGGCTATCAAAACAGTTTTGGGCCTTGGGGCATAGGTTGGCACCGGGGCATGGAGATGCCACACCAACAACAAGAGTCACATAGAGATGTGATTAGCAAGGAGTTGCTTACCGATGTTATTAATCTTCTAGCCATGATGCCAAAGCTCACCAGAAATTAATTAACATGTGGATCTTGACCCAATACGTAACCTAGAGGGAGGTGTAAAATACGTAATGGGAGTCTTATGTTAAATTGTTTAACAATAGACATAGCATAAACATTGTGCTAAACTTTGCTTTTTCTGTTGTAGAATAATGGTAGCTAATACTACACCCAGTACCTTTAATTTGTGATCTATTCTCGAAAAGAAAAAATTAAATGGAACAAATTTTATGGATTGGTATCGCAACTTGAGAATTATTCTCAAGCAAGAGCGCAAGGAGTACGTTCTTGATGTACCCTATCCAGATGAGTTGCCTAATAATGCTACTGCTACTGCACGGAGGGCTTATGAGAAGCACACTAATGATGCCCTAGACATAAGGTATCTCATGCTAGCTACAATGTCCTCTGAGCTTCAGAAGCAATATGAGAGCAGCGATGCTCATACTACTATTCAGGGACTGCGTGGCATGTTTGAGAACCAAGCAAGGGCCGAGAGGTTCAACACCTCAAAGTCCCTGTTTGCATGCAGGCTTGTTGAGGGGAGTCCCGTCAGTCCGCATGTGATAAAAATGATTGGCTACATTGAGAGTCTGGAAAAACTAGGTTTTCCCCTTAGCCAAGAGTTGGCTACTGATGTGATTCTCCAGTCGCTCCCTCCGAGTTTCAAGCCATTCATATTAAATTATCACATGAACAGTATGGATAAGACCTTGGCTGAATTGCATGGGATGTTAAAGATGGCTAAGGAGAGTATCCAGAAAAACGATCATCATGTGATGATGATGCAGAAAGCTAAGCGCAAACCACCTGTCAAGAAACTTTGCACCAAGAGGAAACTAACTCCCGATGAGATCGCAAGTGCCTCCAATGCAAAGAAGGGCAAGAAGGGGTCGGCGACATCGATGTCGTTTGCTTCTATTGCAAGGAGACATGTCCTTGGAAAAGGAACTGTAAGAAGTACATGGAGGATCTCAAAAGAAGCAAAGTGCGACTTCGCTTCAGGTATTAATGTTATAGACATTAATCTTGCTACTTCACCTACTGACTCTTGGGTATTTGATACCGGATCAGTAGCTTATTTTGCAAATCGTTGCAGGGAATGAGAAGAAGTAGAGGTTTGAGAAGGGGCGAGGTGAACCTGCGCGTCGGCAATGGAGCAAGCGTTGCTACAGTTGTTGTCAGCATTGTTCTACTTCATCTACCTTTAGGATTAGTTTTGGAATTAAATAATTGTTATTGTGTTCTAACTCTATGTCAAAACGTTATTTCTGCTTCATGTTTGCAGGCGGAAGGATATGATTTTAGATCAATGGACAATGGTTGTTCAGTTTATCTTAGAGATATGTTCTATTTTCATACTCCATTGGTGAATGGATTATACGTTTTGAATCTTGAAGTGTCTCCCATCTATAATATTAATACAGAGAGGCAACTCCCAAATGATACAAACCCCATGTTTATCTGGCATTGTTGCTTAGGCCATATAAATCAAACGCATGGAGAAGCTCCATAAAGATGGATTACTTCACTCTTTTGATTTTGAATCATTTGAGACATGTGAGTCTTGTTTACTTGGTAAGATGACAAAGGCACCTTTCACGGGACACAGTGAGAGAGCAAGTGACTTGTTGGCACTCGTACATACCGATGTATGTGGACCAATGAGCTCAACGGTCGAGGTGGTTATCGTACTTCATTACCTTTACCGATGACTTTAGTTGATATGGTTACATCTACTTAATGAGGCATAAGTCCGAATCCTTTGAAAAGTTCAAAGAATTCCAGAATGAAGTACAGAATCATTTAGGGAAAACAATCAAGTTTCTACGATCGGATCGTGGAGGAGAATACTTGAGCCAAGAGTTTGGTAATCATCCGAAAGATTGTGGAATTGTTCCACGTTGACTCCGCCAGAACTCCACAATGGAATGGGGTGTCCGAACGGAGAAATCGCACCTTGTTGGACATGGTTCGGTCGATGATGAGCTAAAGTGATCTTCCGTTATCCTTCTGGGGATATGCTCTTGAAACAGCTGCGCTCACACTAAATAGAGTTCCATCTAAGTCAGTTGAAAAGACACCATATGAGATATGGACAGGGCAACCCCCTAGTTTGTCTTTTCTCAAAATTTGGGGATGTGAGGCTTATGTAAAACGTTTACAGTCTGACAAGCTCACACCCAAATCTGACAAGTGCTTCTTTGTGGGATATCCTAAGGAAACTAAGGGATATTACTTTTATAATCGGGAACAAGGCAAAGTGTTTGTCGCCGGACATGGTGTCTTCTTGGAGAAAGAGTTTCTTTCAAGAAGGGTTACTGGGAGCAGGGTGCATCTTGAAGAAGTTCAAGAAACACCAGAAAATGTTTTAGCTACCACGGAGCCACAACAGGACGAACAAGATGGTGTGCCACCTATTGTAGATACACCAGCTCCACGGAGGTCTGAAAGATTACGTCGTGCTTCTGACAGGTACACAGGTGTAGAACAACGTGATATATTATTGTTAGACAACGATGAGCCTAAGACCTATGAGGAAGCGATGATGGGACCCGATTCCAACAAGTGGCTTGGAGCCATGAAATCCGAAATAGAATCCATGTATGATAATCAAGTTTGCAACTTGGTTGATCCACCCGATGGTGTCAAAACCATTGAGTGTAAATGGGTTTTTAAGAAAAGGCCGACATGGATGGAAATGTTCACATCTCTAAGGCGTGATTGGTGGCGAAAGGTTTTAAACAGATTCAAGGTGTTGATTATGATGAAACCTTCTCGCCCGTCGCAATGCTTAAGTCTATTCGAATTATTCTAGTGATTGCTGCATATTTTGATTATGAGATATGACAGATGGATGTCAAAACGGCTTTCCTAAATGGAAACCTAAGCGAGGATGTATACATGATACTACCTGAGGGTTTTGTCAATCCACGATCATGCGGAAAGATATGCAAGCTACGAAATCCATTTATGGATTGAAGCAAGTATCTCGGAGTTGGAATATTCGTTTTGATGAAGTAATCAAAGGGTTTGGTTTCATCAAAAATGAAGAGGAGGCCCGTGTTTACAAAAAGGTCGAGTGGGAGCGCAATTGTATTTCTAATCTTATAAGTGGATGACATATTACGATTGGAAATGATATCTCTACGCTTGAATCCGTCAAGCCCTCATTGAAAAATAGTTTTTCCATGAAAGACTTAGGGGAGGCAAAGCATACATATTGGGACTTCGGATCTATAGAGATAGATCCAAGAGGTTAATTGGATTAAGCCAAAGTACATATATTGACAAAGTGTTGAAAAGGTTCAACATGCACGATTCCAAGAAAGGTTTCTTGCCCATGTCATATGGCATTAATTTTAGCAAGAATCAGTGTCCTCAGATACATGATGAGCGGAATAAGATGGGTATGGTTCCATATGCTTCGGCAATTGGATCCATCATGTATGCCATTCTTTGTACATGTCCAAATGTCTCGTACGCTTTGAGTGCTACGAGCAGATACCAGTCAGATCTAGGTGAAGGTCAATGGACTGCCGTAAAGAATATCCTTAAGTACTTGAGAAGAAATAAGGATATGTTCCTAGTCTATGGAGGTGAACAAGAGCTCGATGTAATCGGTTACACCGATGCTAGCTTCCAAACAGACATGGATGATTATAGATCGCAATCTGGGTTCATGTTCTGCCTAAACGGAGGCGCAGTCAGCTGAAAAGGTTCCAAGCAGGATACTGTTGCTAATTCTACAATGGAGGCCGAGTATATCGCTGCTTTAGAAGCTGCAAAGGAGGTTGTTTGGATCAATAAATTTGTTACTGAGCTGGGTGTGATGACCAGTACAACTGGTCCAATGTCTCTCTATTGTGATAATAGTGGAGCCACTACGCAAGCCAAGGAGCCGAGGTCACATCAGAAGTCCAAACACATACTTTGGCGATATCATCTCATCCGCGAGATTGTGGATAGAGGTGATGTCAAGATATGCGAAGTGCACACGGATCTCAACATAGCCGATCCGTTGACAAAACCTCTCCCTCAGCCAAAGCATGAGGCGCACACAAGAGCAATGGGTATTAGATACTTACATGATTGACTATAGTGCAAGTGGGAGACTATTAGTGATATGCCCTAGAGGCAACATGGAGATGTTGGATATTATGGTCAATGTTTATGTACAAATGAATAAAGTGTTATTCAGTTCCATGAAATAGACAACTTATATTGATCAATTGTATGTGACTTATTTATGAGACTCTATATGTATGAATCTATTTCTAAATGATCCCTGATCATATATTATATTATTGGAACAAATATGATTCTAAGATTGACATGTTTATTAATTGATGATCATTTCTCATAGATCATGGTATGGAGATATCAAATCAATATACGTGGACATGTGTTAGACAACACATTGTTGGATAGACCCACCATGAGACACTACAGAAATTAATGTGCCATTAGTTTGTCTCAGGTAGTGTTGGTACAAAGTCCTTAGACCTGAGATCATCATGGATTCCAACATGTGTAGTAGCCTACTTTGGGACTACCAAACGCTATTCCGTAATTGGGTAGTTATAAAAGTAATCTTCGGATTTGCTATGAAACATGGAGTGGGATGTGAATGGTCAAGATGGAATTTGCCCCTCCTTTGGAGAGATATCTCTGGGCCCCTCGAGGTAATGGATTATGGAAGTGCATGGCCATGCCGAGTTGATTAAGGAGTCAATCAACAGACAGATAATCCAATACAGTTCGAGTGAATGGTTAAGCTATTGATGGGATGGCACACATCTTGTCTATAGCTTAATTGGTATCATGTGGCAAAGGGATTTGTGTACACATTACAGGTTCAGAGCTGATATTATATTGTTGTAAACTATGGTGTCAATATGTGCTGCTAGGCGCCCTTTGTTGATAAATCGGTTGAGTTAGACTCGAGCCGAAACAAAGTATACCTGAACCTACTGTGGTCGCACGCTTAAGGGGATACAGGGAT